>BMAV01024262.1:807151-855842 GCA_019973955.1 Trichonephila inaurata madagascariensis | reverse complement strand
ATATATATATATATATATATATATATATATATATATATATATATATACAGGGTGTCCCCGAATGCCATGTACAAACTTGGAAGGGAGGTAGAGAACATCGTGAGGGGCCATAATTACATAGGAAAGCATAGGCAAAAAGCGATAGGTGGCGCTGTACGTGAGTTCGAAAGGTCAGCACATGTGATTTCCTCATTTCAGACATGGATAGCGTGCGATGAACATGAATTGTTATACAAACGTCGAGTAGGTGGATATTCACTTCATCTGCGGTCTAACGGAAATGGACGTGCTGCTGTTCGGTTGTATATCTATCGAGGCGGCAACCGAATTATCAAACGCTCACTCGAGTGCATCAGAACCTGGCGGAATATGGACCTTTCAGAACTGCGATTGCAGGAACTGGACGGCCGTGAACAGCACGAACACCCATATTCGAAGAAGGGGTGTTGTATTCTGTGGACCGAAATTCCGGTACCGCTGTACGGGCATTTGCCGTTTCAACCGAAAGATCTCGAGCAACTGTCCATCGTGTACTGCCGGGTAAAGCCTTACTACCGTTCCATGTACAGAGAGTGCAGTTACGAGTATTACGGTCAGATAATCATCAACGACGTGCCGCGTTTGAGCATTGGTTTGTTAACCAAAGTGGGACAGACATGCCAATCCATGTCGCGTCGGTGTTGTGCGTGCATACATGTCAATGGCCGCAATTTTGAACACCTCCAATGATGCGCGCTTTTACGTTACACTTTTTATTTATTTATTTTAATAAAGCGTTTTACACTACATTCAGTGTTGTGACCATACTGTCTTTGTTTCTCTTTATCTCGTTAGGATTACATTTCCACCCATGCTTTCCTATGTAATTATAGCTCCTAAAGGTATTCTCTACCTCCCCTCCAAGTTTGTACACGGCATTCGGGGACATCCTGTAGATTTGATGACGAATTACCTGTCTGTGCAAATGAAGTTCAAGAAGCTGTTGATATGTCAGAGTCAATGAATAGCAATTTTGATGCAGAAATTGAAAATGAAACTCTTATCAAAACTGTTACATTTTCTAAAGCTTTACATTGTGTAGAAACTGTGAAAACATACCTTATGCAACAGGATGTAAAGGATGCAGTATTTTCTTCCCTGCATCAAGTTGAAAAAATAACTCTTTCGAGTCAGGAATCAAAAAGATTTTCGAGCATCTATCAATCAGTATTTTTAGCTGATGAATTTGTGTAAAATTTGTAACTATTGATATTTATGTAGTTGCTTGTTATTGAATTTCCAAAAGGTAAAACAAAAAATGTGTATTTTTGTTTCAACCACAATTTAATGAACAAAACGTTCGGTCCCAATGAATTCGTTAAATCGGGGTTCGGATGTATAAAAGAAAAAGCCTTGTATCTTATGTTACAATAAATAGTGTGTGCTAAAATTCAATAATATACAGGGTGTAGTAGTACAATGGTTACAAACTTTCAGGGAACAGAGTAAACCTAGAAGATGAGAAATCATGTAGCAATGCATAGTCAAAACACTTGCCTGGCAGGGTGGTGACAACACAAAACACAAGACAGGACACGAATAAGAGGAGAAATTTTGTTTATTATTATTCTTAGTACTGCAAAAAACTAAGAAAAAAGAACATTAACGAGACAACGATCGTCCTCAAAATAGGTGTTCGAAATTACGACTCTGAGCCATGATGCACGCATCACATCTTCGGCTCATTGAATGTTAGCGAAAATACCGGTCGTGTCCCAGACTTTCCCAGCAGCTGCTGATGCATGAAACTAGGTCCTTAGCACTGTTAACCTGAGTTTCCTACATCAGTGACTTGATGTACTCCCATAAGAAATAATCAAGGCAAGTGATGTCTGCACTGAACCACTGATGCTATGGTTTACATAATGCCATCTGGCATGTAAACCAGCCAAAGACTCCCCAGCTTTTGCTGTACTAAAATTAACATACGTTTTTTCCTCTTATTCCTATCCTGTCTTTTTCAGTTTTGTATTGTCACTACCGTACCAGGAAAGCATTTCCAACCATCAACTGCTATGTGATTTTCCATCGTCTAGGTCAGTGGCTCCCAAACTGCGTTTTGTGAAACCCTGGAGTTCCATGAGGCATACCCAGGGGTTCCACGAGTCACAATGAAAAAAATCGAGAAGAAATAAATATGTATTTAAAACGGATTCACGTTCTCTATCAAGTTTATATAGTTACAAGTATCTATAGCTTGTCCTACTCATTAAAACTGAACATTTTATTTATATATAATATATATAACTTAATTATGTATAACAATTTATAAACTTTTATTATAATGTAATAAATTTATATTAAAAAGCTTTATATATATATACTTCCTACTAGATTGAGAATTTCTATTGTTTACTATCTTGAGTTCCACGAGATATTTTCTACTCATTAGTTAACAAAATGCCTAGCAAAACTAACTAGTTTTCTAATAAAAAATTCACCTTTTTGTATTTGTGGTAAAAACACCTATAATGAAAGAGAAAAACAACTTATCAACAGATTTTATGTTATAATCTAAATTTAACAAGAACAGCATCTAAATTTTAGGTTGGAAATTCATATGAATTACATGGGTTTTCTCACACAATTATAAACATTTTAATATCATTCAGAGCATTGTGTTTAAATGAAATATATTTCTGAACGTGAGTGGCTACAAAAACAAAGTATAAAACAGATTAAACTCTGAATAAGTAATGCAGAGGCATTTAATCTCAATAGAACTCGACAGTTTGTGTGAAAAAAAGTAAGCATGTATCCCAGTTATTAAATAATGCATGGATAAGTGACACTTAGATAAAAAATTAATATTATTAATGAGTAAAATTATATTAAAAAATTAGATAATTTTTTAAGAATAAATGCAATACTTTTTTTAATCCCCTTCACATGAAGTGCCCATAACATGTCGATCTACTTTAAATATTATTTTGAGATATTTTCTTTGAAGTATGTGTGTGGAATGGGGTTCCACAAAAACACTTTTTAGTTCTAGGGGTTCCAAAAGCACCTTCCAAGTTCTAGGGGTTCCATGAGGAGTAAAAGTTTGGGAACCACTGGTCTAGGTGGTTCTCCATCTGTCCAGTAAGTCTGTAACTGTTGTACTGATACAACATCTATGTACTCTTGTTCATAGTACACATTTTTTTTTTTTTTATCTTAGTATAAGTTGATTGATTTTTGTATTGCAGCATTGAAATTCATATCTTAAGAATATAATTCACTAAATAATTACCTTTTTCCTTTGCAGCTATGATGCCATTACTTACCTTGTTTGATGGAAAGACATGATCACACCTTTCCTGAATCGACAGGTAGTGAAATTGAATATTAAAACGAAACTTAAAGTACGAAAAATTGCTAAAATCAATAATTTTTTTTTTTCATAAAATAATGACTTTACAGAAATATTAAAAATGCATTGGTAATATGAATAAAATTACATAAATTGCAGCAACAGCAAAAGAGAACTGGAAAAAATATTCACTTCAATAAACACAACAAAATTTTTAAAATATTTAAAGTCATTATTATAAGAATATTAAATTAATAGATGTCACTCCCTCTCTAGAATGTTTCATTATAATTAGAGAAAAGAGAATATATTAATGGCTAAAAGAAAGTTAAATTATAACTTCATAAACTACATATTGCTAAGGAATCTCTAAATTGAAAATTCTTTAACACACATCCCCTCCCCCCTCATAACACTATTTTTGTTCCCTTTTTTATAAGCATTATTTAGTATAAGAAGCATATCTAATAATGTACAAATCCATTTATTGATTATACATACATGATTTGCATGCTATACTTAAATTATGTCCATATAACTATTACAATCTGTTTAAATTTTCAGAATATTTCAGTTGGAAGGTTTAAATTTGGTAATAAGAACTACATAAAGAGCTATACTTTGAATAGATATCAGAGTACCAGCTCCTCACAGGGAAGTTCAAACTCCTGTCATGTGAAAAATGGAAGTTGCTTGGGTTGGGCTTAACCTTAGCCCTTTGCTGCATTTAAAGATCTTAAAGAATTAAGTTTAAATTAAGCTTGGTTAGAGAAAAAAAAATTAAAGATTAAGTAAAATACATTAAGTAAATAAAATGGTGTGAAAAAAAATTAAAGAATTGAGTGATTTTTTTTGAAAGTGTAGTGTGTTATTGTTTGTGAAAATATTTCTGTGTCAGCCCCTGACTAGCCTGGCAAGCCGGAGCGTAGTACGGCCGACTTGATTTCAGGTTGAGGGGGAAGAAAAACAAATGATGCAGAGAACCTGCATCATAAAAATCTGCCCTTGGAGAGGCGGCTTTTTGTTGACTTTTGAGTGAAAGTGTATTGACCAATCGGGGAGCAGCCTTTAACCCCCCCCCATGGGGGGGGGGTCTTGGAAGATGCGATTTTGGCCGCCAGAGCGATATCAGAGCTCGCTTCTCTATTGGCCGTTCTGCTCAGCTCCCATTGGGAGACAGTGAATTCTGTTAATTTGGAGATTGGAAAATGGAAATTTTGGAGTGGAGTGGAGTAGAGAATAAAGAAAATAATAGATATTTTAACAAAAAATATTTCGTAGATGATTAAAAAGAGGATTTAAATTATATTTTTCAATTCTAGCTATTGCTCTAATTTCATGAGAGTCTATTTGGGCAAAAAATTTAATAGCTATTTTCTTATAGACTTCTTTAAGAGCCTTGAGATTGAGTGAGATTCTGAGATCTTCATTTCTCATGAACTAATCTGCATTTGTGACAATTTTAATGACTTATTTTGAACAGTTTCTAAGATTTTAATATTAGAGTAGGCAGCATGCACCCAAATTGGACAAGCGTATGACAGAACAGGTCTGAGGATCATTGTACATAAAGAGCTATTGATGATAGACATAATTTTGAGGCATGGTCTGTTGAAGGGGACACCTGATACAGTATAGCAATCTCTATTTTCCACACACCAGTGCATAAACATTAATGAGGTCCAATTCCATTCAATATGTAACACCATAGTTATGCATGACCGGTATTTAGTGAATAAGGACTTGAATCATAGCTTGGCATGAACATCAAGAGCCATGACACTTTTAATTACGATCACTCATTGCAAGAAACAGATCATTAATTCAGCATTTGAATTTCTATGAGAGTAAAATTTCACGCATTTAAACAAAACAAAAAATTTCTCAAGCCATTAAAAAAATACAACAAATCCTACTCAGTATTCATGTCATTTTTGTCAAAACTCAAATCGCAAAGCTGCATGTGGGATACTGGTGATAGATCTTGTAACTTAAAGAAATAGTCAAATGATGAGGGAGGTTAAACTTAACAATCAAACTATTTCAAATCACCTGAAATTAGAATGTATCTGAAAAATTCAACAGTCAGACAACAGAACAGAAACAGAAACTAATTATCACTACGTAAGAGGCGAAAAAAAAATTTTTTTTTTTAACAAACTGCAGTGAGATATGCAAGTATATATTTGATGCATATATCTCAAATGAAATCTACAAAAACTTAATTTTTTTATATATATAATCAATTATAATCTATTTAATTGCTATAAATCAAAATAAGCAAAGCAAAAATAGAAGTATAACAAGACAAGTATAGGTAAAAATAAGATTGCCTCAGTAGTACAATAGCAAACTCTTAGTCTTATATATATATATATATAAGGCTAAAATATATTTGCCCATGAAAAATTTACATTTGATTAGAGATGATTAAGTGATCATGGCTAAAAAAATTAAAGAGGCTTGATGGTGATCACATAATTTATTTGGGGATGCTATTCATACAAGTGCCAAAATACATGAGAGGGAATTATTCAAATACCAAGTTTTTACATACAGGGAAGAACAGGAAAAAACAAGGCCCTGAACAGGACTGTATTATAAAAAATACAGTCACGTGTTTAAGCAAAGGGAATAATTAGTTATTTACAGAAATGACATTGCTTAGAGAATATTAATCCTGGTTAGCAAGGTGCATGAAAACAATTAGTGATCTTGTATTTCTTGGAATCGCCAATAAATCTATCAAAAATTCAAGGTCTAAAGAATCAATAATAAATATACCAACATAATGATTTAATCCTTTAGAAAAAGATAAATTGAGATGCGTTTCGAAATAGGGTATTAGGATTTATGAACTAGATGTTAATAATAAAAGAAATTTGCACGAATTATGAGTAGATATCAAATTATTATATATATATAATTACACACATTTGACAAAAAAAAAATATTAAGTAAAAATAAATGAGAAATATATTAACCTGATGTTTAATGTATTTTAAAACCACAGAAGCTGTAAATATAACAAAATCTATAATTAACTGTCTTTATTACTTTATATTCCATTCAAATGTGCATGAACTTTTAAATTTAACTTCAACTAAAACAAGACCTTTGATTTATTAATCGAAATTAACAAGACATATTTAATTTAAAAGGTTTTTAGTTAACAATTAACTAAGTGTAAATACAAATTCTCAGGCTAATATATATATATTTAAATATATATAATTTAATCACAACACAGAAATCAATCAAAAAAAAAAAAAAAAAAATCGAAACTAAATGAATCCTATAACATAAAAATCCCATTTCAGAATATCAATGGCGAATATAGAAGACAAAATTCTAACGTTTTCAAACAAAATTAAAAAAAAATTTTATAAAATAAAAATATATAAAATATCCAAGTGCAACCTCAGACTTAGGACCGATAAGTGGGGTTAAACTAGTTTGTAAAAGTATATATATATACACTTTTTACATTCCAAAGGGCTTCCTATTATTAATCTCCAAATTACTGTTCGTAATTCCTATAATTTAAGTTATGAATTGCTCCCTAAAAAAATATATTTTTCTGATATTAGTGAATGATTCAGACTTAATTTTTTTATCATCTTGTTGTGCATACTTTATATAAAAAAATTATACTTGAGAAACTCATTCAACATTTCAGACATTATTACATGATGATAATTCAGCATTCTTTTTATGAGAGTTCAACATTTTAAAATTGGTTCTAAAATAACAAAGTGGTATCATTTAAACAAAAACCTCGCCAACCATTGGTCAACTGGCAGGAACCTGTTCAAGGCAGAAATGGAAGTAGACAAAAAATTTAGTTAGGATGCTTAGTTCATCTAATATAAATATTTACTTTTTAAAGTATTATAAGAGTTAACATAAGGGTTACTGAGCAAAAATGAAAGATAATCATGTGATAAATGCAATTCACATGTTCCTTATTGAATTCAAAACTGACATTAAGCTAGTAATTGTTGTTCTTGTAAAATTTTGATAAATTTTTTCTGATTTGATAATTAGATAAGGAAGTACAAATAAGATTCTTCAAAAAAAATTTTTAAATTGAAAAAAGAAAAATCTATTACAGCAAAAAACTAAAGTTAGGTGTGGCAAAGCTCATGAACTGATTGCTTGGAAACATATGAATGCATTACCATATGACTATGACATAACACAAATCCATTATATATGTAATAATTAACTATTTTAAATTATCTTAATTTATATTACTTATTTGCTATATCTTATTAACATATTTGCTTTTAATACTAATGCAAATAACTTTGGGGATAATTACTTATTTTAAAATAATATATATTAAATCGAGGAAATCCATTAATAGATGTTGGTACATCAATAAATATTGTATGAAAATAGAATAGCCATGAAATAATTATCTTTTCATAAATCAGATCCTGTTATTAAGATGGGAATTGTTGACATAATAGAAACATAAATTAAGATTTGTGTAATAAAATAGAACAACATAAATAATCAATACCTTAAGACAATTTAGTTTCTTAAAGCAAAATAAAAATATCAAGTAAATTTAGTTTCTCAGAACAAAATAAATTCTGTTCCCTGGAAAAGTGTTATGCAGATCATACAAAGTTTATCTTTTCAGAAAAAACTGAACAAAATTTAGCCTATCTTTAAAGATTATTTTTTTATAGTTGATAATGCCTTAAAATGGCAAAAGTAAAAATCACAATATATATTTAATAATTTAAAAAAGTTATTAACTTAACTGGATACAATAGTTTCCAATTACAATATTCATCATACATCACCTATTAAAAGTGATACCTTCAAGAAGCTACTGTATAAATTTTGGAAACTAAATTTTAGATATATATAATTTTTTACTCATATAAATAGAAAACATTTCTCAAGGTAAATGCAACTTCTTTTTTTTTAAAGAAAGCAGTATAAGCTTCAAATTAACTAAAAAAAATGACAAAAAAGTAAAAATGTTTATAGAGAACCAAGTTCTAAAAATCCATCTTTGTATTAATCAAACATACTTTGCACATGATTGAAAGATAAAGATAAAAATTCATACAACTTATAAGATAAAAATTCATACAACTTACAGAAATTGGTAATTCCAATGTGCCAGCATATTTTTCAATACCAATGCGATAATTTTTCGTTTTTAAACCATTCATCATAAAAAAAAAACCCCATTTTAATAAAGGATGTTTGAAATTACATATATAAAAAAAAAAAAAAAAAAAAAAAAAGAAAAGAAACATATCTATACTTTGTATTTATAATTTCATATCCACTGTCAGCAGGTGTTATCACACTATTTAAAAAAAGTCATTTTTTTTCAATATAATTAATACTTTTAAAAAACAAAAGTATTTTAGTTTCTTGATTTATTTTTAGCACCAAAAACTTCTGTGTTGCTCAGGAAACCATGTGATGATGTTTCAGTAATATATTTTCAATCTTTTTGACATTTATAAATCACTTTCAATATTAAATACTCACATACCTCACAGTAGTTATAATATTCAAAGTATACATTAAAATATTAAATAAAATCAATAAAAAAATATTCGTTTAAAACCCCCAAAAAACATTCTTCTCTATGCAAAAAATACAAATATAAATAGTTAAAACATATTTCAGCAAGAGATAGTATTAACTTTGAAATTACATTGGAATTCTGACAAAGTTTACAAGACAGGTAGGAAAATATACTCAATTACAGACTGATAGTATAAAATATAATCTATTTGTAGCTTAAATTGTAAATTTACTATTTTTATTCAAAATTGTTCTAATAGAAATTTTGCTTTCTACTTCAGAATAAACTTTACTAATCAATTACTATAACACTTCACTATTTTCATTTAGAAATGTTATAGAAAAGGATATTTTGCTCTTAGCTATGGACTAAAAGGAAAGTCCTATTCTCAGTAGTATATCTTTATATATTGAAATGTAGTAAGATTATAATTAATGATTTAGAATATTTTTTTGTATATAAAATTTCATTTATGTTCCCATTCAAATATATCACAATAAAGAAAATACAGTAAAAAATTAAATATTTCTATTATTATTCCTTTACTTTATATAAAATAGAGCATTATATTCAAAATAAAACCTTTAGACAAAAATCTTTATTAAATTAATGGTAGACAAAAAGGTCTTGTTTAAAACTGCATGTTACAGAAAAGTATGCACACAGAGAGAGGATTAATTTTTTGACATGTGGAAGATTATTATGGATCCCAAGGTTTATTTTTCTCTTCTATAATAAAAGGAGAACCATCCTAACTTCTTAGTTAAATTTAAATTACCTGAATTGAATTGCTCATTCTAAGCAAATAAAAAAACTTAATAACCATAAAAAATCTAAGACAAAACAATTCAACATTTTAAGGAGTATTTTCAACAGATAAAAGAAAAATAGATTTAATCATGAGCATATACACACATATTTGTGTTGTGTACATATGAAAGTTGCAATACTATTGAAAATACTACAGCACATCTTTATTAAAAATATAAAAAAAACCACTTTGATTTAAAATATTTAAAGTTAATAAAGGCATAAATATAATGGCATAGTAGTTACGATACCAAAAATAATTTGCTAACAAAAACGTTTGTTTCATAATCTTAAATATGAGATGTAAATATTTTGTAAATTAAGAAAAAAACAATATATACTATGAAGATAAAAGGTATATACCTGAGGTATGGTTGACAAATAGCTATAATAGATGCATGGATGGTAATAGTCACAGCACATAAATGGAAGTAATCAAATAATAATGGTACATGGTGATGCAATCCTCTAGCTGGATCAAAATGCAGAAGTAAAGTTCTTGTACTGACACAATGGATGGAATTATGTTGGTCAGGTCTATAAAATGAATCAATTTTAAAAATGAATTACTTATAAATAGTCCAGATACATATATATATATATATATATATATATATATATATGAATGCAAAAAAAAATTTCATGGAAATAAATCCTATATATAATAGAATGAATTTACCCAAATGATTGGTCTGTGAACCACAACTCAACAATTAGTTGGAAATCTGCCTTCAAAAGGGATTCTCTCACCTTAAAAAAAATTAGAAAAACGTCATGTAGTTTCTGATACAAAAACACATTAAATATCAAAATAGTTCATGCAAACACTTTTAAATATTTAAGTCTAAATTTCTCTTTGTAGTTTACCCTATTTATTAATTAAAACCAAACGAGGGCAAAAAGTGAACTGCTAAGAGTTTTTTTATAGTCCAACAAAAGTATCATAAAAATCTGCGTTTAACCAAGATTTCCTTTCATTGATCAACTGAAGATTCCACTCAATATTTCCTACTAAGACTGCCCTATCAATAAGCATCTGCAGAAAAGATAGAATGAGTAGTGCACTTTCGGTTGATATGGTTAACTTCAATTTTCTGTTTGCAACAGTAATATAACATCGACGATGAATGTTGTATGTTTATCAAAGAAAAGAAAAACAAGTATTTCTTTCGAAATACAGGGAATAAGGCCATGTGTCCATCATTTCAAAAAATAATAATATAAGAGTACAATCTAAAATGGCACCATGAGACAACACAAAGAATTTCGTTGCAAAATTTTAGAAGAATGCAAAGCAAAAGCTGTAGAGTATAGGAAAAGGCTAAAGAAGCAACAAACATTTACAAAACAATCAACATTTCAAAATAGTGGTACTGAAGCAAGTTTCATGGTAGCCTTCCTCTTTCGGTTGGCAAGTTTAAGCAGTTTATGGGAGAAGGTGCAAGCATTAAGTGTCTTGATGTAAGAAGCAAATTCGAAAGCATTGGATTGTCAAGAACTAATGTACAATGCATTGACACAATTGATGATGAACTTATAGAACAGCTGAAGCCTACAAGCAAAGATTTTGCTTGGTTTTTCTTTGGCACTAGATGAGAACATATATAATGAAGAAACTGTACAAATACTCCTCTTTATCTGTGGAATTAATGAAAATTTTGTTATTACAGAGGATTTAAAAGACCTAGAACCAATGAAAAATAAAACCACTGATCTGTACTAGCTTGAGTGTTGTGAATTGTGTGGGAAAAATTAGCTTCTCCTCTAACAAAATGGCAAGTATTACACCAAACAGGAGCAGAACAGCCTTTATAAAGATTCACTCAACTGAAGAGAGCATGTATGTAGATCCTATTATTACTGAGGTGAACACAATCGGAACATGGTAACCAACAAAAGTTCAAATATTTTCAAGAGGATGTGGAGCCAGAATATGAAAATGTAGTTATAGAAAGAGAATAAGCATTAAAGAATAAAATTCTCTTATTTCTTGGACACAAAAGTGATATCTCACAAATTTCTTACAAAAAAAAAAAGGATGCAAGAAGTGGAAATATGAGATGCTTGCAGTTGATGTATTTGAGAAAATGAATGAACTGAATGTGATACTGAAAGAAAGAGAAATGTGGAAGCATGTAGAAACATCTAAAGTATAATTAAATCTATTTGCAAGACAAGCAGACAAAAGCAATTTTTGCTAATTCCCTTTATTACAAAGACAGAAATTGTTTCTACTAAGATAAGGGATCATCTATAGTTTGAAGGAGGTCACAAGAAAATTTCAGAAATTAAAGATAACTGAGCTTAAACTCCAATTGCTGTCTTAACCCATCACTGTTGATATGGACATGACACTTGATGAGCTATAGCTTGAACTTGACAAGCAGTCAGATCACACAGTGAAAGAAATGTGTAATGTTTTTTATTAGTTGACTTTTACAAATTTTTATATGCTAAAAAATTTCCTGTATGAAGATATTTGCTTGGGTTGACATATTTAGGAGCAAAGTTTTTCTTGCATGAAGATTAACAAAAGTTAACATAGAAGTTCTATGATAGACATTAACTTGCTGGCTGCAATGAGAATTTAAACAAGTAATTTCATTCCTGATTTAAAAAAAAAAAAATGTAGGAAAGTGAGATATAATACATTTGTCTCATTAAATGTTCCAACAACCACATAAGAACTTAACACGGTAAATAAATTAAACAAAATTACACCTATTTAATTTAATTTTTTTATTAATTTTTATTATTGTACAATTTAGATTTTTTCTAAAATGTAAAGTTGGTTAATGAGTGCAATCTTTTTATATGGTGTAGTCCCCTCTACACCAACTTCCACTTCTCAACAAGTAGTCCTTTAACAAAAACAATATCCCACCTCTGAACTAAACAATACATGGCAATATACTTAAATATTTTTTCCACTTATATTCTTATTCCTATGCAGAATAACATTTAAAACAAGGAGCAAAATACGTAAAGAAAGTATGAAAAATCACATACACAACAAATGTAAGAAATTATGTATTCATAGATTTTCTTCAAAAATGGGTTTAAAGCTTTAAATTGTCTAGAAGCAGAAACTTCACATATAAGAATTTTTACTCTTATAAAAGATAATGGACAATTTTATTAGTGAAATTAAAACATACATTCAAATAAATAATTTTAAAATTATGTCTGCTTACAATCACTGAAAAAGATTTTTAAATTGGTACTATAAAGTTATTGTTAAAGGAAGGCATACAAATTCTTACCCTATGACCTTCAATAAGAGTATGGACTTTAAAAATAATTATGTCATCCAAAATGATTTCTTCATTTTTATAAAGTATTTGAAATGTTTTACTAACAGCAGTACCATTCACAATACAAGCAGGAAATACAAGGGTACAAGCTAAAGGAAAATATTTTATTAGTCATATCATGAAATTTATTGTTGATAAAAGATGAATATGTATTGCTTAAGTAAAAAAAATGTAACATGAACAGAGGTTATTTTCACTGAAATTCTATACATAATACATAAATGTAATACAAAACAATTATAATTATTAATTACTGAATCATTCCTTACAAGTTTGTGTGCAAATAAGCTCGGTAAGGAATAAGAATAAATTGATATGAAAGATTGGTTTTAACTAAACATTTTTCCTTGTTAAAATTTTATTATGCCCAAACCTAGTGGGCTTTTTTATTCCATGTCAACTCAGCAACTGAAATGTTCAGGGACTACCAAGGGAAGGTGTGAACAGCCTGATTTAAAGATATATGAATTAAAAATTAGTCACAAAATTATTCAAGAGTAATACAAAAAGTTGTACAATGTTATCAACATAGAGAACTGTTAAAGTTGTAAGCAGAGCTATTACAAGTATCTACTATTATTCAATCAAAATTTCATTGAACATACAAATTAAATTAATAAGACTTAAGGTAAAAAAATAGCGATCAGTTAATCTTTCCTTGGTGCATTGTCTTTTATCAAAAGAATATACATATATTTGCAAACACACATATTGAAGAGCAAATGAATTAGAGATACCTGTCTAGTAATGTGTAGCAAGATCTTTTCTCCTGATGATGGTAACATTTCAATGAGGCATGGACTCAACAAGACACAGAAAGTGTTGAGAATTCAAATGGACTGGAGACTTTTCCCAAACCTCTCACAGTTCATTAATATTTGGTGCAGTGGAATTGGGGAGCTGAACATCTCTCTCTCGATGAAATCCCAGATGTTACTGATGGGATTAAAATCAAGTAATTGACCAGTGAAACAACATATCCGCAGTTTTCCTTAAATCATTCAACAATTATTTGAGAGCGAGAGCATGGTGCATTGTCTTTTTGAAGAATGAGGGCTCCAATGGGATGCTGAAGACCCAAAAAAGGGAGCTCATCTTCAAGGACATCTCAGTAACACTGACCTTTAACAGATGATATCACACATACCAGGTATCTCATTCCAATTCACACAATATCTCAGATGAGAATAATTAGCACATACCAGCTTGAAGTCCTATTAGCAGGAACTGATCCATCACTTCATGTGCATTTGTTCCTACTAGTGGAAGATACAAATGTAAATTTTGTATCATCAATCCAGGCACAGTTTAGTAAGGTCTTTTTTGAACCCATACTAATATTTGTACATTCCAATGCATCTTCAGCACAAGTACTCCTGTGAGATGATGGTTTCTATATTCCATAGCAAGATATTCTAGATAGTATGGCTACTAACACTTTTTGTTCAGTAGCATTAAATTGCCAACAAATTTTTTGCACTGTTGGGAACCTATTCACCATCATAATGCAAACTAATCTATGATGGTCCCACTCATACACATTCTATTGTCCATGACAGCAAGACCTTGAACAGATGGTTTTTATCAAAATTGGTGCACTCACAACACACATACAATAGTTGCTTGTAAAATTCATAGTACTTGCATGACTTTTAAAGAGTGAACCATTTGTCAGACTCCAAAAACTTTCCCATGATCACAAATATGCTTAGATATTTCATCAAAAAATGTTGTATCTGACAATTACTGATTGTTCTTCAGAGAGTGTTATACATAACAATTTACTTTCTGCTGCAACATATTGATTGTATACTGAAAAATTGTTTACTTATCATCAAAATTCCCATTTTTTCCTGCAGTGCTTCTACCAACTAGGAAAAAATTTAACCCAATTAATTATTAATTTCAGAAAAGGTATGCTGGGAATTAAACAATGCCGAATTGAAAGCCAAAAAGCATGCAAAGATTTTAGTGAGTAATATTTAAATACAAGTTTAATTTTTAACATAAACATTTAGGAGAAAAAAAATTAATAAAATGTTTGTATGTGCTTAATAAAAAAACTAACTCTAATGGAAAAAGTCAACAATCCCAAAATTGACAACATTTTTGAATACTTGAGAAAGCAATAATAAATCCTTAATAATACTCTTTAACATACAAAGAAAAAAAAACGTTTTTAAACATGTGAAAGCACAGTTTTTAAAGAGTTGTTTTATGAATTCCTACGATTTCAGAAAACTTCAAGAAACAAAACAAACACTTTTAACAAAATGTGTTGGCACTTCTATATAAAGAGTTTTATTTTTTAATAATGTATTTACCTTTATATGTGTTAACAAAATACAGTTTGGAAAGACTGTTGTTTTTTCTAGGCATATAATCTGCTTTGGTGTTCAAAAAGTAAAGAAATTTAAAGAAAAAAATCATTTAGAAAAAGATTTAGAATGTGATTGGAATCTGAAATTCATTATAATTTCGCTATTCAAGCTGTGAAAACAAATACAAATTAGAGGCCAGTGGAAAAGAAAAACATGCATGAAACACATTCAAATGTAAATAAGAAAATTTATGACTTTCAGCAGCTTTAAAATACACAGTACACAAAACAATTTAAGTTTTTTACTTTTATGATGGAAGGAAGTGCAATGTTATAATAAATAATATCAGCATTGCGTTAAAATAAATTGTTTGTTTTGATAAGCTTGGAAATGGATACACAAATAATCTGATATATTTGAAAGTGAACAAATTACTTGCCCTCATAGATCTTCATTAAGTGAATAATACAGAAAGCATAAGCCTCCTCCTGAAATTTCTAACACCTTTAGTTCTCTCACAAGTAAATTTGTGGTATTTTGTATTTTTTTTTTTTTCAATTTCAGCAATATAATCTGACTATCTGATTTCAAAAAAAAAATCTTTAAAAGTGAGAATGATTTTTACTAATATTTATAAAAATCTAGGATAAAGAAAAATGAGGTATCTTTCTCCATATGGAGTAAATACAACACAAACAAAAGTCTTTCAGATAATATTTGGTAATAAAAAGTATACACTAATCACAAAAATTGAGAACTCAAGAAACTCAAAAAAAGCATCAATGGGTCAGCAAAATATGTAACAAACAGCAAAAACTACTACAGCATAAAAACTATCTAAAAGAGTATATTTAACTGGAATTTTAATACAAAAATAAGAGAAAACAAACATATTAAAAGCAAAAGGAATAAAGTTCATGAATCGCTAGGTCAATTTCTGAAACATATTTTACAAGTCAATAATTAAATACTCTAAATATGAAACATTAATTCCTTGAAAGAAAATTAGCATAAAGTATTCTACTGCAAAATTCAGCGATTGAACAAACACAAGATGTATCAAATACATCTTCAGAGGAACACACTTTTAGTTTTTTATTCTCCACCATTATTCAAACAATTCCTCAAATATTAACAGTTAATATATTAATAATAATAATCTAAGATGGTCAATTTTAATTATATTCATTAATAATTATAGTTGTTCAGAGCTCCTTTGAATTATTAATATAAGTGTAATATAATAAATGTGATTTTCATTGATAATAATTCATGATAAAAACAATAATTTATGAGTTCATTAGTATTATGTATTTATTAGGGTTATTTATATATATAAGGTATTTTGTGTCACCAATTATTCTTAAAGATTTTCAAATACGATTTAAAAATTTGTCCAAATATGATTTAAATTTTTTTCAATATATTATCTAATTTAAAAACATTCTAAAATTAATTGAAATTCGATTGTACAAGCTATTTAAGAAAAACATACACGAATTTTTTGGCAAATTAACTTCTACTTTAACTGGAAGCTTTGTAGATGTCTTCAATGCACTTCTCACTTGATAAAATCTGAAAGATAAATTAGTTGCATTAAATTAGATGTCACAGAAAAAATATAAAACAAAAAAATATAAATCTTTAATATTCTACAATAAAATTCCCTAAGAGTAATCTTATCAAATAAAAAATACAATTCACTATAGTATAATTCGGAAATTCTGAAACACTAAGAGAATTTATGCAAAACTATTAAAAGGTCTGAGTACTTTAACAAAACAAGAATCATTTCAATTTAAAGTTATTTTTGAAATTCTTTCTGAAATAAAACAAAAATACATAACATATCAAGGTGTAAAACAAAGATGAAGTTTTGCTAACCACACATATCTAAAAAAAGTGTTGAATTTGAACTCAAAAAAATTTACATGTAAAGTTAATACAGAAAATAATTCAGGAACTTAATATATCTCATACACAATTTCCTATTATTGAATTCACAATGTGTGCAGAAAGCATTTTAAATAACAAACATTTAAAATACTGCATTCGAAATTAATTCACTATTCAGTGCAATTTGTTATTATAGATGACAGTCAAATGATGAATTTTAGCTTGGTAACCATAATCTCATCTTATGTAATCACTTTGATAAGCTTTATCAACTAAAAATTAAAAGTTTACTATTAGGTAAACTTTGGATAATTTTCTATTGCTCTATTACATAACATAAATCTCAGGTTTTTAAATCATACCTTTTGCAATTTTCATCTAACAGTTTGAATGGGTATGTCCAATTTAATATATGAGTTCCTAATAAGAATCTAGACAAAGTATTGGATACATGAGAAATACTCGCATTAACATATGAAATTCTCCCACACTCGAAAATCCTTATAGAAGTGTAATGAAAATGAAAAAAACATTTATTTTGTCAATACATTTTACCTTAAAAAAAATCAAATTAACTGTAAGACAGGATTCATTTTAAAAATGATTTATTTTCTTTATTGGTACATTTACATGAATGCTTTTCTGAGCATTTTTTTTTTTTTTTTTTTTTGAAATTTTATTTTTATATCCTTCTTTCAAATAAAATGTCTGCAGAAAATTCAAACACAAAAGAATGTAAAAAGAGGGAAGTTAACCATATTTTGCGATTTTAAACTTTCCTGAGAAAAATCAATTGTGAATACATATATACACACACATCAAACATAAGAAAAAGATATTCATTCTGCTATAACAGCATCCATTTGATTCAGTATGTTCAACTCAATGAGTATTAAAGATTTCTAACTCAACATAATGATATCTTAAATTACTTTTCTAGAATTAAGTGAAATAATTAATTCACATGTTATTCATTTTAATTACCATCATCAAAAATAAACTTCAAGGGTTAGAATTAGAATTTTCTTTTAATAATAATTAAATAGTTTTATCTCAGAAAACTAAACATGGTGTATTCAAATCAAATATTAATTCCTCCCAAAATTGGATACCTTTATGTAAATGATATCCAAGTGCAAATCATTTAACCATTCTTCAAATCTGGAAAAATATTTAAACTGATGGGGTATTTTATACAAAAAAGTCATTTGTATACACATACAAAATTAATTTTTCCTATCAAAAACTTAAAAAAATAGAATTAAAAGAAATCCATTATTTTTTCCTGAAATTCAGAACTTTATTTAAGATGTTTTGAATTGACGGATTTGGGTCAAATATGTACCGTTTTGTTGTATAATTTGTTGCCATTTTAAAGGTAGCATCCTATTGTCTTTCTCATAGAAGTCTCGGCCCTTATTGGCGAAAAACTCTAGTAATCGATTTTCACAATCTTCTCTTGATCCCAATTTCTTATCACTTTGGAAATTTTGCAATGCGAGAAAAAGGTGGTAATCATTTGGTGCCAGGTCTGGACTATATGGTGGATGCATTAAAACTTTCCAAACACGCTCCCAGAGTTTCTGGCGAGTCACTACAGACGTGTGTGGCATAGCGTTGTCTTGATGGAACACAACACCTCTTCTGTTGGCCAATTTTGGCCGTTTCTGGTCAGTCACTAGCTTCAAACGGTTCAGTTGTTGACAGTAGATATCTGAATTTAGTGTTTGGCCCTACGGAAGCAACTCATAATAAATGATTCCTTTCCAGTCCTTCCAAATACACAATAGAACCTTCCTGGATGTTAGTCCTGGTTTGGCCACCGTTGAGCTGATTCACCGCGCTTTGACCACTCTATCGTTTTCGCACAATATTGTCGTATGTGACCCATTTCTCATTCCCAGTCACCAACCGTTTAAGAAATGGGTCGATTTCATGCCAGAGCTTCGCAGATGAAAATTCGATGTATCATGTTTTTTTGGCTTTAATTGGTGTGGCAACCAAACATCGAGCTTCTTTTTGAATCCAACTTTACTCAAATGACTTAAAACTGTTTTATGGTCCATCTTTAGCTCCTGGGCGATGCTACGACTACTAATATACCGGTCAACTTTGATTATTTCTGTGATTTTATCGACATTTTCGATGACAGGCGCGGGGCAACTTCAACATCAAAAATGCATGAATGCAATCGACGAAACCAAAATTGCACGTAATTAGCTGGTCAAGTATCGGCACCATAAACATCATTTACAATTTCAGCCACCTAGATTGCATTTTCGCTTTTATCAAAGAAAAACAGTAAAATGTACCGAATTTTCTCTTTGTTGACTTCCATTTTTAACACTCTGTAACTCTCAACTGAATGGACCAAACAAAAAACAGCAAAATAGATTTTTTAGTGTGAAATGTCACTTTGACAACGAGCAAAAATTTGAAATTGTTTGATGGATACTTCACGAGATATCGACACTACAGCCATCTACCAAAAAAATAATGGATTTCTTTTTCCCCAACCTAATACTTTCAAAAATACTGCATTTAAAATTTGATTACCAAGACATGGCTTAGTCTAGATGAATTTAAATGAAATTTTTTTTCAAAACAACAATAAGTATACTTTGCACTTTTGCAATATTTTAATGCTGCTGTATGGTGGTAATATTTCACTGAAATACGATAAAGTAAATTTTGGGAACTGAATTGTTTCATTTGCAGAAACCAAAAGATAAAGTTTTTGATGATAAAAAAAAATAGTAAAACTGATTTGAAATATTTAAAAAACAGAATGGGAAAAGTACAAAAATTATTAGTGTAAAATGAACATGCTCTTTTCCTCCATTAAAATTTAACATTAAAAAGCTTGCTTATTAATATTGCTTTTATTCCATCATGGTTAATAGTAAACTTTTAAAAAGAATGTTATTCAAGATGCCAAATATCATGACTAAATGGTTATTTGTGAATTCTCTTTATTTTTAAAATCTGATAGCATAAAATTATTATTGTAGCTTGCAAATAAGATACAATTTGATATATTTAAAAAATTAACAATTGTTTAAAAAACTGAGCCTTATTCTTCCCCAAAAATACAAACTTCCATAAGAGAAGGTAACTACCTGTTAATTACAACACATTTCAAGTGCAGTGGTCACCACTGAAGGAACTTCTGTCAAGGAACAAATTATTTTCCTAAGTTCTAGGTAAAGTATGCAAAAGAGGACAATGCCTAGCATAAACAAAGATAGCACAGTTTGGGATCGACAATGCATACCTTATCAATGCTCTAAGGAGCACAGGCATACAGTAGATGCATTTAAAAAATTCAGTGACTTGCAGACAATGTTTGATTCTGCTCATTTAGACTTACTCGGTGAGCTTCCACATTAACAAGGATCTATGTTCTGCATGATCGCTTCAACAGATGGACAGAAGCTACACCTCTTCCTGACATTAAAACTGCAAAAGTAGCAAATGCTTTTTATTCAATATGGATCGCCCATTTTGGTGCTCCCACTACAAATCAAGGACTAGTTCAAATCCTGCTTATTTAAAATTTTTGCCAAATTACTAGAAATATGGAAAATATGCACCACTGCGTACCACCCCCAAAAGCAATGATTGATGGAAGAATTGACCGCCAACTAAAAGAGGCAATCATGGGGCCATTCTAATGGGAAATTGTTCCAACTATACTTCTCTGTTTTCGAGCAGCTCTTAAAGGAAACTTAGGTTGCACATCAGTGGTATTGGAGTACAGCATTAATCTCTGATTACTTCACGAATTTTTCCTTGCAACCAAGATGAAAAGCAACCCAATTCAATTTGTCTGATGATTACATATTACCATGAAGCAAGTACAACAAAAATCCACATGCTAAACAAACTGTTTTTGTGATCAACGAATTACACAAATGTATGCACGTTTTTGAGAGGTGAGACTCAATTCATCGACCACTTTGAAGCCCCTAATGATGATACATATCCTGTTCTTAAATGTTGTGATAAGCTTTATAAAGTAAACTTTCACTGCAAGCCAATCTCAATTGATTGATCAAAACTAGCATTTACTCATAATTCAGAGAGAGATGATACTCCTCACATAGTAAAGAAGGTACTTACGTACTAGCGTCACTGCAACAAAATTGGCATTACATGAATAGTTCCTTGATATCAAAGCAACAAAGATTCTAACTTTTATTATATGGGAAAAAAACCCTATCAGTCATTAGGTAGAAATATCACGTTTCATGTGGTGACAATTTGGCTGCAGCGACGCTAATACGTTAGTATCAAAAAGAGTAAAACAGAAGCCAAGCCTACGTCAAACCCATTCTGTTTGACATGTCTACTTTCCACATTATTTTGTATCATCACAATGATATTGGGTGGGGGTGTATGCAACTGTCTCCATTGAAAGACAGATTTCCTGTAAAGGAACTAATTGTTTCCGAATGGTCACTTCATTTCTTGTGAAAAAAGCATCCAAAACAGAACAATGTTGATACATAAATTCTACAGTAAGTCCACCCTTGATCTTACTTTAGCCAAGGCTTGGGAGAAACTGGCAAACTTCTCATGTTAATCTCACATATTTACCTTTGAAAGCACAATACATATAATACACCTTCAAAGAGACACAAAAAGGAGAAACCTCAGACTGGCTGACAGACCAATCTAGAATCCAGAATACCACATAGATTTCAAGATTAAAACCAATGACAAACTTTGAGACCTGTGCAATGTCATCCCGAATACTTCAACAAAGCCTTCACAGAAGTGCCCAGCATGGTACCCCATGACATAGGGTAGCTATAACACAAAAACTAAAATGATCTGTAATCTATGAAATCTAAGATTAAATATCATTAAATTTTTATAACTAAGACATCGAATGAAAAACAATTAACATCCTCTTTAATGATACATTATCTTGAATTTAAAATTTATTACAATTTTTAAGTCCAATAAATAAAGGGTATCTACATATTATCCCACTAACCAGTAAATTTGGAAAGAAGTTTGAAGAATTTATCCAACTTTAAACAAAGTTATTGCCATTTGAAAATGTCATGGAATAACCGAAAATTTTTCCTTTATTAGTTAATGAACATTAGGGTACTTGGCATTAGTTTTTGATTTGGGGAAAATGGTCTGCAAATTATTAAAGCAAGTAATGTAAAAAATAAAGCATTTATTTCAATACTGTTGTACAGAAAAGGATTTATAATTTACCCTCTTTGAAACAAGTCAACATTTATGAATTTGTGAAGCTCAGTTGAAAACTCCAATGTACACTGCAATTCACCCATTTTCCTTCCACTTAGCTCTGATGTATGACATTGATACCTATGAATATTTGAAATGCTGAAAAATGTATTAAATATGTGTTTACAGTCAACAAAAAAGCCACATATATAAACTACTAATAGGAAATTTAAATCTTTTGAAATAAGCAAATAAAGAAAAATAGTAATTCTAAAGTATAAGAAAACAGAAATTATATTTTCCTTATTTTGAAAATTTCAGTTAGATGTTCATGCTTTTCGATAATTTTGAATTGAGTTATATCGTATCACTTTAAAGTTTTTGTATTTACATAGGAAATAACTGTAATAATTGACTAACAAAAAAGCATAGCAAATATTTCAGATGGAGTATTACTTCCAAACTGAATTTGATTAGGTGATGTTATTTTAGTTGTGTACAACAGTCATTAAAAGAAACTTTTAAATAATTAAAAGGAAGTATATTTTGAACTATTATCTATGCATAGCAAATTTTGAATTCAAAAGAATATGGAACATTCTCCTAGAAATTAAGTTTGGTACACATTCCATGTACAACGAGTTAAGAACCAGGGCCAAATTTAAAGATATTGAATTATTTTATGGTCATTTCAAAGCAGGACAGTTACTTTGTGTGGAAGTGGATATAATCTACTTTATAACAAACTATACTTACTTGGCCAAACATTAGTTAAGCCTACTTAATATTTGAGCTAAATGAATATAACAATACCTGAAAGAAAAAATAATCTTAAAAATTTTTTGTATTAAAACAAATTTCCTAAGCAAAAATAAAAATTGTAACTACTTAATGAATAAGATAAGATAAATCAATGAAAATTACCCAAAAATTAGTTATACTAAAATTTAATACTTCATTATAATTAGTATTTGCTTATCTTAATCAGAAGTTGCAAAACATACAAAATCAAACATGGAGTAAATGAGAACAGAAAAGAAAAGAAAATAATACCCAACCCTAATATGTTTAAATAATTGAAATAATGCAAACCCTTGATAATTTTTATTGCATCAAAAGAAAATTGACATCATTATCAATGACTCATTGAGAACTAATTTATGGTGTTAAAAGAATAATAGATCAATTTTTTTAATATTACTAACTGTACCCTGCCGCACATTGTTGTGACTGAGTCTGGTTAAAAAAAAATTTTAAAAAAAGGAATGTGAAACACACATTTCTTGTGTTTCACCATTCGTATTTAAAGTATAAGTTTTATTAAATAAATATGCATAAACAAATTTTTCTAAATAGATTTCATTTGTTATTTGATAACAGAATACTTGAATTTATAACGGTTTGTTTTTGTCCTTATATCACGAACCAAAAATTATTTACGTTGTCTCCATAGTGGAGGCCTCAACACACATTAAATTGTTTTTTTCAGTGAAGAAGCTCTTGCAGTTTAGAAAAAAATTGACCTTTTATGCCAGTAAAAATTCCACAGTGTCCATTTATTCGCGCTTCCCATCACTGATAAAGTACATTTGTAGTAATTTATGTTGACCATCTGTGAATAGAAGCAGGGAGCCAGCTTTATAATAAAATTCTTTCACTTTGAAAGTTGGCATGAAGTAAATTGTCAGCATTTCTGCTCCAAACGATGTCATTTGGAAATGTGAATTGTATTTTCTAATGTTAGATAGGAAATGCTTTGATTCTGCAGTATATCTGGCAAGCAAAGTTTTTAATGTCTCTGGTGATTCTCCAAGCTGAGGCAGTTTAGTTTGAAAAAATTAAACTGCCTGCTTTAGGCACAACACATTCCCTTAGTTTTTCCATTAAATTTCAGAGCCTTGCAATTAGGACAAACTTCAGTCTCATTGTGCTGATGAGAATATTCCAGCTCAAACTATAATCCTCAGCTAGGTTGTACCGGAATGCAAGGCGATTGTAATCGTGTTATTGCTTAGCACAAAGTCGGGCTTGATGCTTATATGCTGCTTCTTGTTGACATCTTTCAGTCACTCATAGGCTACTGTTTTCCTTTAGTTGAGAACAAAGCAGATCTGATGTTGCAAAATGCTATTGCTGTGCTCAGAAGTGTACATTGTCAGGTCTGGCTGCAAGTTGCTCTGATGCTTCCTGAGTGTGTGTTTGAGTCTATCTTTGTCTGTTTTGTGCATTTGCTGATACTTGTTCTTCCTCAGTTTAATGTGCCATTACTCCTCACACTGCTTTTGCTAGTCGAGTATGATGACTTAGTTGGATTTTCTGCCAGGCATTATTTTTACGTACTGCAAGGCATTATTTTTGCGTACTGAAGCCAATTGACTGCACTTAAAAAACAAAAAGGCAAGAATCTTAAAACAAAAACATATGAAATTACAAGAAATTTTTTAAAAAAGGAAAAAAGAAGGGAAAAAATAAAAATAAAAAAACGGAAACAAAATATTTAACTTCAAACATAAATCAACCAACACAGCCCAATTCCAATGCAATGAGAAACAGAATATTTCATTCCACTCAAACAAATCACTCTTAAGAGGTCAAGTTCACTATATAATTAGAATTCAAATGAATATTAATTGATAGAGCTCAATTTCTGCCAATTCCACTGAGAAATAAGAAAAGCAGTTAAAAAACAAAATGAAAAACAATGAAAAAAAATATGAAACATACTAGCATGAAAAATCAACACTACAATAAAAAACACAGCTCAATACCAACACAATATAGAACAAAATAATTAAGGTGACTGACTGCCTATGCTCAAAATGTCATCAATAGTTAAAACATATAATTAATGACATGAGTTGTGAGTGTACTTCACAACTATATCAAATTTGTGTATTGTTTGCAATCATAAATTGGCTGTCTGCTTTCCTTCATCTCCAACAGTTAGGAAAGAAATATAAATCATACATGATTTATAAGAAGATATTTTTTGTTAAATGTGCAAGGAAAATTTAAATATGAACATGGATTTCACAGCAGAAATCTATGACTAAGCCTTGATAAAGATTGAAGATTTTTGCAATTCTAAATTTGACTGGCATTTACAATCATTATCAACCAAGTTCAGGGTCTACCTTTAAAATTGAGGAGCTTAGGTCTAGACATAGATTGCTCCTCATAATGACAAGCTTTAAAAAAAATTCAAAATGGAAATACAACACACCCAACTATATTTTACACAATTTTGAAATGACAGGGTTCACCAATATACCTTTTTACATGAATTTTTTGTTCTAGCACCAATTCCTTATTTTTTTAAGTAGCATTTTGTCCTTTAGTTTAATTGTATTTTGGCTTAAAGTGTTCAGTTTGTAGAATGCAATAAATAATTTCCATGAAGTTCTAAAAGGTGATGTTCAAGTTAAATTTTTTTTTAATTTGGTGGTGAAATTTTCAGTATAATCAGGGCATTATAGAATCATTGAAAATGTTTCAACATATTTCAGGCTGATGGAAGAAAGAAATTTGACTGCTGTGGAAGCACAGAGAAAGTTTATGTGATTATAGATTACATTACACATGCTTCTTTTGCTAACAAACAGTTGTACTAATAGATTTTGAATGCTCATTAGAAAAAATTTTTGCCAGCATACATCAAAAGTAGAAGTTTCAAAGTACAAAAATCAGTTCTGAAATTATAACTATCCAATGAAACTGGTGGTGAAGGTTTTAAAAACATGCAAAATACTAATTTAAATTTTTGTAATAAAAATTAATTGTTTTATAAATATGTAACATGGATTTTCATTATTAAATTTTTTGCATGGTTTTCTAAGAAACAAATCTACCATGGAAAAAAAATAGTTGAGTGCACTAACATTAATTGATGCCAAAAGATTTGAACTAACTTTATCAATGTGAAGGCATAGCTAAGAAAAATAATTGCAATCTTCATTTACTTAAGAAGCTCAAGCAACAAAAGCCTATCAGTGTTTCAATGAAATTAAATCTTAAAAAGTTATTGAAAACAAAATAAGGTTCAATATTTTGATTTGAATCGCCATAAACAGTTCCAGACACAAACCCAAAATACATGTCAGAAAATCTTAATTTTGAAACTTGAATTTCAATAGTAACATCAAATGAAATTTAAAATATTGTCTAAAACAAGAAAAAACATATTTATCATAAAATCCTGTCGATTAATTTTTCCAAATTAAGACGTAGCCAAGTGCAGAAAAATATTGTGTCCCAACACGCACAGAATGGTTTCCCATTATTGAATGTATATCATGGCATTTGGCAACATCTTTTGATTTGAGGTAAATGTTCAACGGGAAAAAAAATGCAAATCCCCAAAAAATAAAAATCATAAATAATATATATTGAATTATTTAATTTAGGATTACTGGAGAAAGATGAAAGAGGCAAAAAATTTTAATCGGTAAGCTACTCATTTGGGATGTGATCACACCAAATAGATCTTTTACAGCCTGTTATCGTAAAGTTATCATCAAAACTTTTAGAAATTTTAACAATTATTTGGTAGATAAATCCATAGCGTACAGAAATCAAATATAATTATAATCTTCACTTAATAAAGAGACAAATAATTTAAGCTTAAGATTAGAGAAAAAATATGTTGTAATGTATAAGCAAAATTGGGTAACATTGCATAATAATACTATCAGAATGTTGCCAAAAATATAAAACAAAATTCTAGTTGTTTAAAGAATAATTCTTTAAAAAATGATTTATTAGAAATATAATCCTAATTTCATATCAAAGAACAAAAAATGGATAAATATGGTAATCAATAAACATAACTATAGTAAAATTATGTAATAATCCCAAAATAACTGTGTGTAAAGTATAAATTTTCACATTCAGAGAGAAATGTGACATTATATGATGTCATAACACCAAAAAATCACTTAAAAGTTATATATTTAAAATTTTGGAGTGAATTACAAAATAATACGTGCATAAAAACCTGTCAGGATTCAAATGCAATGTTATGTCACAATTTCAGAGGAAATGGTCAAATACTTTGGAGATTAGCAGCTTTGAACAAATACACATTTACATTTTTATTTATATAGATTAACTTCTAAAAAGAAATTTTTTTCATAATGTATGATGATTTTCCCTCTCCTAATTAAATAAAATCATAAAATTATGTTTCAAAAGTTTCAAAGTTATGGAGTTTAAGGAAATTGATTCATTATAGTGAATGTGTGTGTGTGTGTGTGTGTGTGTGAATGTTTCAAACAAGTGACAGTAAGACATACTATTTAACATTGAATAAATAGCATTGCTTCAAAAAGACAAGAATTGGACAAGAGTTAGAATAGTTAAAGAGATTGCTACTGTCGTCTGCAAGCAATCCTATTTTTCCTGCATCTTTTCTGAGATAGGTCATTTCGTTTTTGTGGAAGATAAAAGAAGGCTATATTTGATTAACAAGCGCTAGAAAGTGAACTTATAATAATGAATTGGTACTCCACTGATTTAAAATCCACAGAAAATGTGATGTGTAGTAAGGAAAGGGCCTTTAAATATGATTATATCCATTGGAGAATAGCCACCTGAAAAAGATCTCCTTTAGGGGTTTGTGTATACATCTTACCTCAATAGTTAGATAATACAATCAGCTCTAGCCCTGTAGAATATACTTCATTTAAAAACTACATAAAAAGGTTAAGAATCATTCCTAAAATAAAAACACCTGTCATTACAGACAAAACCTAATTTCAGAGAAGTACAAGGTAGGATTCAAAAGTTTCTGGACTCAGTCTAAGTTAAAAAAATGTAACTAATAAAATTGCTGAAACACATCCCCTTCAAAATAAGACCCTTAAGCAACAACACACTTTTGCCATCACTTGTAAAGAGCGTCAAAGCATTTCTGGAATCCATTTTTATCCATGTCCTTTAATTCAGTCTGCGATGCACTTTTAACCACATCTGCACATTGAAATTGACGACCTTACAAGCAACGTTCTGGTTTAGGAAATAAGCTGAAGTGGCCGGGGTCAAAATCAGTGGAGCAAGGAGGATGTGGAAAAACAGGTATTTCTGGTTTTTGAAGAAAGTCAGGGATGAGGAGGGATCAGTGCTCAGGGGCGTTATCATGCAAGGCACCCATGACTGCTCAGCTCATAATTCTAGTCTTTTGTTTTGGATTGATGCACGCAAATGACACAGGATGTCTATATGGTTCTTTGTTTGTAGTGCGTCCTAGGGATAAATTCCTGATGCACAATGCCCTGGATATCGAAGAACACCTCTAGCATGACCTTCCACTTAGAGTGATCTTGGCGGAATTTCTGCTTGCGTAGTGATTTCAAAATTGCCGATGCTCTCAGGTTTTTATATGACCATCAATCCACCATTTCTCGCCTCCAGTAACAATTCTACCATGTAGGGAAGAATCTTTGTCGACAGCCGATATTAGACATCCCATCATTTCTATTTGAATTGCTTTTTTGATCTTCATTTAACATGTGGAAAATGATGTTTTGACACACCATATGCATGTAAAGATCCTTTGCTAGTATCTGTTACAATGTGGCTTTGGATATTCTAACTGATTTTACTTGTATTTCTGCTATTGTTTGAAGCCTCTTCTTACATACCGCCGCAGAAACCTTTTTGATGTTCTCAGTGGTGTGGGAAATCTGCAAACATCCAGAGCCTCCCTCATCTACAACACTTTCCTTGCCTTCCCTGAAACGTCAATGCCTCTCAGAAACTTGCATTCCTGATAATGGCTACTGTACACATGCTTTAACATTCCGTAAGTCTCTGTAACACTCTTTCCCAAGCAAACACAAAATTTGATATTTATTCTCAGTTCAACGAATGCCATTTCTTTCAATCGCTGGGTACTAAATGCGTGCGCCTACAGAATACGACACCATGGCGAGCCCCTGAATCTGTGATTTGGGAGAAACCCCTTTTAGAAAAGGGCGAGGATGCAGTAACACAGAAACATTATCATAGTCACTCTACTGCAAAAATTGTTCACATTATAGATTCAGTACAGGAACTTTTGAATCCTACTATGTATAACCACACATTTCTGGTCTCATGGTGATATTAGCTTGAAGAATAAATAACATCAATACATGCATAAATTATGATATATAATGATATGATATGATAATATGATATGATTATAAAGATTCTTCATAACACGAAATTTTTAAGAGTTGTCATATATAATTACATGAAAAAGATGTACAATGTATTAAAAATTAAGATAAATGTAAAAAAAAAAATTTTAAAGTACACCATACAATTAAAACAATGTTAAAGAATGCTGTAATTTTATATCTGAATTTTAAATACCTGAATGATGATTAAGAATCTTTTAAGAAATCTAAAAACTTACAAAAATTATGTACTGTTGTCAATTTCATATCAGCTTTACATATAAAAGCATAATTGTGCGTTGTCTTGCAGCCTGTAACACACAATTATATATATTAAGAAAAAACCATGTCAAATAATCAAAATTATATCAGCAATGGTATTTAAAGAGGGTAAAAAAGCATTAACTACTCCAGCCCTCAATTTCTAAATAGTTTTTATTTATTTAGTTAATTGAAGGAAATATATTCCAATAGAAAAAATGTTTAATGATTAAATACTACTTTTCTAAATTAAAAACAAATAACTGAAATTTTAAAAAAGTAAAAGGGAAAAGAATGCTATTAGAGCAGTCTTGCAGACATGCTACATATCATGCAATGTGTTTCTTTGTTTGTTTTTTTCTTTTATTATTTTCTACTAAACATTTACAAGAATGCTTAACCAATTTCTAGAGCCTAGTTTATAAAAAAAAAAGAAAAATTTAAGAAAATTCACCAAAACCAAAGCTGCATTACTTAGTCTTTTATGTCGTGATTTATAATGTGGATAACAATACACAAAAATCAAACTTTTAATTCAAGATTAATCTGATTGAGGCCATATGTAAGTAAGTGGGAGAAAAGGAAAATTTTATTTGAAAGAAATGATTATATATAAGGTGCAATAAATAACAATAACGATTTTAAGAGGTCAAATTTCAACAAGAGATGAAACAAGACTAACAAATTTTTCATGTAGTGAAAATCATTACTTTATTGAATAGAGACCATTTTTTTCATCATATCAATAAAATTTGTCAATTTGAATAAAATATTCCGTATTTAAATTTATATATATAAATGCATTTAAAATATTAACTCATTTTTCATTATATTACATTACATACACACATATATACAACTTTTATGAATGTCATTTCATAATTTAAAACTATTATTTAAAACATCTAAATGTGACACATTCACTAACCTAGCATTTTTCTCTCACCAAACAGATTACTATTTACTCTATTATCATTTTTTTTTAACAAGAATGAATCAGTTTAGCAATCAAAATCTTATCAATAAATTTCTTCCTTTTTCCTACTTAAAAAAATGAATGTTTAGAATAAACTATACAGTTTACACAGGGAAACAACAAAAAAAGAACAACTATCTAGCAACCACACAAATGTAATGCATAATGCAGCATCATTTACAATGCAAGAAAAAAAAATTAATAGTATAATACTTATTTTCAATATGTTTTAAACACAGCCTGTAAAATAATACCCTTCACACTTCATGGACATTACAAAAAATACAGGGAAAAGATCACTCTTTGCATTTTAGTGAAATTTTCACTTCCTTTATATTATATATACAAGCATTTGACATACTGCAGGAAAAGAGAGAGAGTTTATTTACTTTGAACTATATATAAGGCAACATAAGATAAATTGGCGATGGAACTAGCAATCTTGGATGTTGGTCAAGTGACAAGAATGACATCCAAGCTGGCACCTTCCTCTCCAAAATATCACACCATGCCAATGGGATGACATTAAGCCTCGACAGATTTGATGTGCATTAGCCCCATCTACAAGACAGGTCTTCAGAGGCTCCAGACTCAAACACATGACATGCTGGACACAAGTTTGTGACCATAACCACATTTTGCAATAAGGAAAAACTATGGAAAGCAATCCTCAAACTTTTTGAACCCAGGTTCTACATTTGAAAAAAAAAATTATAATAGTCTGGGAAGGGTATTATGCATTTAACTTAAAACAAATTTCTTCTGTTATCTAATACAGTGATACATAATAAAATATTGCTGTTGTTCAGATTTCTAAAAAGCTGCATACCAAATACAAGTCTGTAAACCAACAATTTGAGAATCTAAGGTAGAAAATAAAATCTCCATGAACATTCAGTTTTCCAACACATAACTCTTTTACAGTTTACATACATTTGGAAGCAATATGCTTAGGTAGTAATGATTAGATTCTTGGCTGTGATGATTACATAAATTTACTTACCTATGCTTTTAGATATTATCTATAATTAACAGACAAAAGATGCAATAAGGATTCTTTACCAGGAAATAATGAATAAGGATAAATTAAGTTTTGTATTGATTTTTTGGTACTTTTCCATTAGCCGCAAAAAAATGCCAAATAATGCAAAATCTCGCCAAATTTCTTACAATCATAAGGAGAATGTTCATTTGGAGCCATGTGCTCTATTCTCTGAATTCATTCAAAACAAAGCCTGTTTTCCTTTCTTTCTTCCACCTTAATTTTTGTTTTAAAAAATAATGAAAATTTGGGATTTAGCCAGAATTAAAGATGCAGTCTCTTTTTTTTTTTCAAAAAGAGACTGCAAAAGAGACAGCAAGGGAAAGGTATATTGATAAAGAATGCAACATGTGATCAGAATCCTGAAATAAAACTGTGACTGAGTACGTTGGCACAGTGCAATCTTATTAATATTTAATAAAAAATTTATATTAATATATGCTAATAACTAATATTTGTTTACAGTTGAACGTTTTTGACTTATTCCATTGACTGTTTTGTCATTCACTTTGCAACTTGGCTCACAATTGGCAACAGTTGTGCCCAGCTAACGAAAAAGTACTGATTTTTCTAATGTGTACAAATTGATAAGGTTAATTAATTACATTAGAATTGATTACATCTGCCAACCATACCTCTGTCCAATGTTTATATTCATGATGAACAATTTTTTTTACACTTATTTTTTTAATAAATAATTTCATTACAATAAATTATACATTATATTTATTACCAGAATTTAAGATATTAACTATAAGAGTCATGAAGAAAACAAAGACAGTTTAGTCACCACACAAGATGAAAAACACAATATTTATAGGAAAAAACAATTATGTTACATAACTTGAAACATCCTTCACTTCTGAACATAATCATTTCCTACATTTAAAAATTTGTTGTATTTGTTTGTGTGAGGTTCAGATTTCCATGTTTATACCCTTCAGTTACCAGTACAATAAGAGCCTAGAGGTCCAATTGCAATCTCCCACTTTTCATCATTTCCAAAATATTTAGGTCCGCTTCCATGATCTAACCCTAGAATTGTCTCCCTTAACTAAATTTAAAAATCCCTTACTACTTGCCTCAGCTTAGGGAAAAGAGGAAAATAGTCTTTTTTTAATTCCGTGAACACAAGGCCAAATAAACAGACCACAAAACAGTATAACATTGGAATTCTGAAGCTTGTAAACAAGTACAACATTTGTGCTGAAATACAGGCAGTAATTACCTAGAGAAGTGAAAGAAGCTTGGAAGTATGCAACAGATTTGTTTTTTCCAATAAATATTATGCTTTTCATTTTGTATAACTAAAGTGTTTTTATTTTCTGGGTGACCCTTGTATCATTTATGAATTATTATTTATAATATAATATGCAAAGGAATCGTATTTTTCCCATAACATTTTTATCGATTTTTTTTCATTAATATGCTTCCTTTAAAACTCATGTATCTTCAGATATGTTCAATTCATGCATATGTAGCAGTATCTAAATAAAAACCAGTACTTAGATATCACATGAAGACGATCGTTTTGGCGTGATCGATAAAGTACCGGCGTTCAGAACGGAAGGTGCCCGGTTCGTATCTAACCTACATTGGTGACCCTGGACTGAAGTAAGAAAATGCAACTTTCTGAACTGTCATGGCGCCATCTACCGCAAGAAAAATAAATAAAAGAGAGAATAATAAATAAATAAAAATAATGAGAGAGAGAGAGAGAATGAAATAAATAAACATGCTCTCTCCATAATAATAAATAAATAAAATAATGAGAGAGAGAAAGAATAAAGCAAATAAATAAACATCCTCTCTCCGTAACAAACAAACGAATGGAAAAAAAATTGTTCGCCTATCCATCTCACTGGTGGGAGAGTAATGTAGTGGTATCTAAATAAAAACCAGTACTTAGACATCACACGAAGACAATCGTTTCGGTGTGATCGATAAAGTACTGGCGTTCGGAACAGAAGGTTAGATTTCAAAACATACTTGACTGTTTTATGAAAATAAGCTACTGTGTCACAGCACTGTTACTAAAGGGCTAGATTAAAGTAAAAAAAAAGAAGCTGAGTTCCTGAGAAAGTTGTACAAGTGAATTGCTTGTGGGGACATCAGATGGAGTTGAAAGATTCATCCAACATCTAGGTCCACAACCATTTAATCTTACACTATTTTTAGACATTTACACTAGGGCTATTTTTGAGCAAGGTTCAAGATATCACTAAGAAACTATCAACATCTTATAGGGCCCATGTCGAGAAGAATCAAGGCTTTTATAAAATGCAAAAGGTAGACCATTGAAATACTGATGGTATGTTCAAGATAAAATAGCCCCTCAGTGTATATATATGAAATGTTAGTGTTTTGAAAACAGGATTATGCAATTTTGAATCACTCATGTATTTGAACCAATTAGAAAATTCTTTACCAGAAATCCTACTTTTTTAACAGCTTCTGGTTGACCAAAACTATAAATAGCTGAGATCTTGGGAGCAAAAAAAGAATGCCTTTGCAACTGTTTCAGATTTTTGCATGTTTGTCCATTTGTGTTGTAATTTACCTGATTGTTTGATAATAAAATGCAGATTTTAAAATAGCAAAAAGTCTACTCCATCCTTTAATGACTGAAATGCAACAAAATGTCCTCTCAAAATAAAAATATTTTCAGTTGGAGAAATCCCCACATATATACATGATTAATAATGTACAATTGCATAAACAAAGTGAGTGAGTGAATATTAACGTTGCACTATTCAGCTATACGAGGGCTTTTGGCGACGGACCTCGTAATTTTGAAACCATGGTCAAGTGACGAGGACGACACATGAGCTCACACCCCCTCCCCTAACTACCACACCACACCAATGGGAGGATGTTTGAGCTCTCGACAGATTTAACCCTCCAAGCGATCTGCACGTAAAATTCCGCCATTCCAGAGATGCTTTTTCTGCCTTCAAGCGAATGCATTTTTGAAGTATCTCCAGAATGGCAAGACTTTAAGTACATGGCGGGTCTTTAGTAGTACTGGGCTCGAAATTGTGACAAGCCAGCTACGATCCGATACCTTGACCACTAGGCTGCCGGGGCCACAGCATAAACAAAGGGGTTCATATGAAGTGGATAATTCCCCCTCCCCCAAAAAAGGTAAGAATTTCCGAGAAAGTATTCATTTTCTGATTTCTCAAAAATTCTAACTATAAATATTACATAAACCTTTTTAAGCTAGTATCTGCCAGTAAACTAAGAAATTTCCAGTAATTTATGAAACAGTGCAATAACTGATCACCTGATATATGAATATTAGTCTAACTTACTAGGAAATAACTTTCAAAAATAAATTCAGGGACCTTTATATTCTTAAAAATATTTTGTTGAATAATAACTAAAGTAATCAATCAAAGGCATTAGACCAAAGTGAATAAATTAAAGATAATCAAGAATTTTAAGAGCCTAAGTATGAAAACATAGAATGATGGATATCAAAATTAGAGGATATCTGAATTACCTCTTGCCAGCCAAGTTGTTCTAAAAATGACACATCTGACAAAAATTTTTAATTAAAGTAATATTACACGATATCACCATGAACAATAAATGAGCCAGCATTAGATTTATCCACAACTGCTGTAAATGGTCAGAAATAGTAATCTCAATTTCCCAGTTGGGGAAAGATAGCCAAAATATGCCAATGTCAGCATTGTTTAATGACTCAACCACTTTACTATTGTGAATGATCCAAATAAATAACAGGCATAACTAAATATGCAAGTATAAAAAATATCTTATTTATTGAGATAAAATTTCAATTTTTTAAAAATTTTGTCAATACAGTCTTTGATGCCTTTTTATTAACTTTCTTTGAAAAGTCTCATAAGCAACTTTGGATAAAATAATATAAATCACACATTTCAATTTTGGAAATATCAAAGAATTTTCATATATCATAGAATCAAACCTGAACAATACAAAAATTTGAATGCATACATCCAAGTAAATGACATTCACTTAAAATCTGAAAGTAGATTTAAGTAAACAAAATTTTAATTCATAAACTTTTAACCACTGTTAATCTCTATCAAACTACCAATGTGTTTATTATTACTACTAAATGAAAAAATATTGTAGATAATAAGCAAATAAAAAAAATAGAAGAAATTTAAAAAGATTCAACAAAATGATAACTTATTTCATAAAAGAGCCACATAAGACATGCAATAAATGTAGTTACTATCCAATGCTATATTTTTAAAGACTTATTCAATGCAAAAAAAAGTTCATTTTTCCCAAACAAATTAATAAAAAGGTCTAACAACTCATACCTAATGTATAATTCAAAATCAAAAATTATTTTCATTACATAAATAATATATTATAAGCCATAAAATTTTTCTGGAACTAAAAAGATATACTATGATAATTAAATATTCCACTGATTTGAAAATTTGTTGATAACGTAATTTTCTTTTGAAAAATATTATCCATTTTAATGTCAGATTAACATTCAATTTTTTTTTTTTTTAGAAAAAATTTTAAGGAATCCAAAATTCATAATATTTTAAATTTGTAAACAAATGTATAAACTTATGGAGTCCTATGAATGTCTATATCTGTTATTAAAAATTCTTTATGTATTAGAAAGCATTTTCAAAACAGAATTCTTTTTATGTACAAACTTTTAAATTTGGGCTATAACTATGTCAGAAAATTTATTATAAATAACAGTACTTTATTTACAAGTTGCATGAAAAGTACATGTATAATATGTAGTAAAAACTAGAACTTTAATTATTAAAAAATTGCTATGCACATAGCAAAACATAATAATTACAAATAACAAAAAATTCTAGTAATTATAATCAGCATGAGATAAAACAAATAGCTACTACTATCACAAGAAAAAATTTCAATTCTCAATAGCATTTTTTAAAATTTGGTTTGATTATACGTAGAAGAGTATAGATTAACTATATATACTATGCAGTCAAACCATTTACTCAAAACCACCCCTTTCCCAAAAGTTATTTTTAAAAAAAGTAAGAAAAAAAATTTCGACTTATGCTAACATATGTAGAGCATCCTCTTTGATAAAAATAAACTTATTCACATGATACACTTAATTTTTTTTAACATATAATACAAAAGGAAAAATGCTGTTAAAAACACTATTACATTCTTTGCAGAGATTTGAAATTGTATTATTAATTTATGTCAACAGAACGTACAGAGAAAGGTTATGTGTTTAAAAGACTTTTAAGCAACAATAAATTTCAAAAACATAAAATTGGAGGAATTAATCAAAATCCTACATCATTTAAATTTAAAATGACAGAGAAAATTTAAATTTCGCAAATGATAGATACACGTTAAAATTATTCTTAAGAAAATCCATACGTAATATGTATCTTAAATTTCTACAGCATATTTTCTGAAAAACTGTATTTTTATTGCCATTAATACCTTAGAATTAAAAGTATTTTAAATAAGAAAACTAATTTATAAAGGGCCCGATCAATGTAAACATATGCAAAAGATAATTAAATGCATGGAAAATGCAATTTGATTCTTTAAGATTATACTTTTATTATGTGATGTAGGATATATATATATTTCACAGTAATATAATTAATAGCAGCATAACTATCATCTTTACCGAATATCATCGATCGTTTCTATAGGAACTCTCCTCCAAATTGTTAACATGTTTGCCTTATATTAAAAATAAATCTGCTAATGCAATCACTACTTTCTTCTTTCTGCATTTAAAAGCAACGTTAATTTTTTTCATTATATTTTACATACGGCAGCAAATTAAATCATTGCACTGCTCTGCACGAAAAACCAAAACATTTAAATCGACAAATCACCACCAACTTAAACCTTGTCATCTTGTTTTTCTGCAAGGTGCCTTAATCGATATAGTTTGTGATCTCATATCGTTCAAAAATCACTGAAATCTACTTTATTTTAAATTATTAAAAAAAATTATGCATTAAGATACTTTTATAAAATTGTACTTAGAATTTTAAATTACTAAGCATTTTAACAGTTTTTGTATTCAATGGAACTATATAATCAAATCATTTAAAATTTTTAAGAGCTATTCAAGATTTCTATTACTGGAATGATATCAAGCGTTCATATCCTTTATACAAGACGAGCAAAATGGATAACTATATGGCCTTGAACTATATTGCTTTCAAGATAAGTTACATTCAGGAATTTTTTAAACATTAGAGTGAAAATTTTCCCTGCCTCCTGCCAGTCCCTCATCAAAAGGATGAGTGAGCTGGCCAAGGCATTTTTGAGGGCAGTCAGCTTTTGGTAACCGAGTGTGAGACGAAGAATGCGTGAAATCTTGGGCAGAAATTTATATCTGTACATTTTTTTTTTTTTTTTACCTTGCTTACATTTTTAAAGCTAAGTATCTTACAAAAAAAATTGAGTCCATATAATACTTTCATCTTGGCATTTTGGCATTTCTCGTCGTAAGGTGAAACAGTTTCATCGAGACACTGACAGATAAAAGAAACCCTTAAAGCCGGACGTGTAATGCTCAATTTCGTTGGAAGCACTCAAGTCTACAATCTGCAAACAAGGTGGGTTACTTTTGATACTGACAGATAAAAGGAACCCTTAAGGCCGGAGATGTAATGCTTAATTTTGTTAGAGGTACTTAAGAGTCTATAATCTACAAACAAGGGGGGTTACTTTTATATTTTTGGCCTCTTTTTGAAAATCGTCAAGTTCCTTGTTGGCTTAATTGAACCTGCTATATCTTCTTATCATTCTTGCTGCAGCGCTTGCGCTGTTAGGTTCGAGTATGAAATTCTAGCGGCGAGATTTGTTCATGAGGCATTAATAATTATAAATTATAATATTTGACTGTTAGATTTTAAATTTTTTTATATTGTATTAATAAACCTGTAGGGCGGCGTTATTGGTTTGTCGCTGACCATCTGCACCTATGATTGCAGATTCGATCCTGGGGCAAGTCGATGGATTTTCATGATGCAGAAAATAGACAGCTGCCATGTCGTATGATTATACGGCATGAAAAAGATTTGCAGATTTCCAGGAAATGACGAAGCTCCTTCACAGTCTCTGGTTTGGGAAAGTTCGTAATTGCCGCGACCTTCTCTGGTAATGGAGAAATGTCTTCTTCTGTCCCTACATGCCCCAGACATTTTACTCAAGTTTCACTGATACACTCTTAGAGGCATTGAGCACTACGCCGTATTCCTCGAAACATTGGAATACTTATTTGATATGGCTTAGATGCTAATTTTTATCCTCAGATGCGACTAGCATATCATCGAAATATGGCACCCAAAAGCTCAACTCTCTCAAAACATGATGGATGAATCGTTGGAAAGTGGCAGCAGCGTTCGAAAGTCCGAAAGGCATGTAAAGAAACTCGAATAGTCCAAAGGGCACACACACAGCAGTTTTCGGAATGTTCTCTTGTACCAAAATCTGGTCGTATGCCTTTGCCAAATCTAGAGCTGAGAAAATTATTTTTTTGTCCAGGACCTATAAACAGTCCTGAATGTGAGGGACCGGATACCGATCAGGAATTTTTGTCTTGCTGAGTTTTCTGAAATCTCCACAAAGACGTCAATCTCCATTACTTTTAGGAACCAAGTGAAGTGGAGATACCCAACAGCTGCTTGAGGATCTACAAATTCCGGTGTTCACAAGATACTGAAACTCCTGCTTTGTTGCCTTTAATTTATCCAGATGTTGTCGTCGCTTGGGGAAAACCGGAGGCCCTCTTGTTATTATTGTGTGCTTCAGCTTCCTGGAGGTTGAAACAGCTTCAACAATAGAAGGGAACTCAGCGAGCAACCGATGAAATTTGATGTTGCCATTGACTGCCTGGATTTCAAAATTATTCCTTTGCTGCACCCTGTGTCTGCGACTTTGTCAACGAGTCCAAAAGGCGACCATGACGAATGTCAACAAGCAACCCATACTGGAGTAGAAAATCTGCCCCTATTATTGGTTGATTATAGGTTGTGAGGCTGCGGAAATAATAAAGGACCATTTAAACACCCTGTGAAGTCCGAGATCAAGGGTCACATGTTGCTGACCATTGGTCGAGAGGACGGTTCTATTTGTTATGAAAAGTTGGAGAAAAGCAGGTGGAAGAAGCTTTGATGCCGTGGTCAGAAGAATTACCGAGACTTCAGACCTAGTATCAATCAGATATTTTGATCAGGAAGTCCTATTTGAGAGATATAACCGGTTGATCACCATTGTGCTGCCATTCGGTGGGTCGAGTGACGACGGATCTAGTTTTCCGTCAGGAAGAAACACGGGTTTTTGCACTTTGTAGCACATTCCTTGTAACGTCTGTGGTACCAACAATGTTATGAGTTCCGGATTCCCTGCTGTCTGATCGGTGATGGAAACGTCATTCTAGTCCACGGTAGATAGATCGTTCATGGGTCTCCAAGCGAGACAGGTTTGATGAAATCTCCATCAGCATGGTTTTCAGATCTTAGTTCTTGGCGTCAATCACGTGAATTGCAGATGTAGGGCCTGCAACTGCCATGATTCCATCCACCACTTCAGTCAGTTTGTCGAGTTGGGCGTTAGATTAAGCCAACATCAGCTGCACACGAGTCGGCAAACTCTATATATAAATAGGAACTTCAGCAATCACTCCGATATTCTACTATCCGTCTTGCTCCTCATCCCTAACAAAAGATGTGAAGGCATTCGATTGCCGAGCTGCATTCCGGAAATCAGGCCACGTAAGCTCTGTTCCTCTGATTCAGCATATTATGAATAGAGTATGGTTTGGAGAGCGGCGTATGGCCTTAATGCTGGAGGGTTTAAAATGATATCTCCAGCTATTCCCAATTCTTCTGGCAGTAACGCGGAAACCACGTGGTGAAATTTAGTGATCTCTGTCATGATTCCTGCTAGTACAAACTGGCTCTGTATTTAGCTGAACCAAATCTTGGGATTCGTCCGACAAAAAGGCGGTACTTTTATGGAGACATGTGCAATACTGGTGGTAGCTGCGCTCGCTTCCTCCGACATCATGATCAGAAATAATATACAAATATTAATCGCAAGGTATAAAACTAGACTAAAAAAATTTATAACCTACAAAAAGTCCTTTACAGCGTGACAGGAAGCGGATACATGTAGATTACAACGTTGCGAATTGAAGTCCTGGGTCATCACTTTGGTAAATCACATGTTACGAAAATAAAACATTAATAAAAAGTCTTTCGCTACTTTTCTGGTTATGATCCAGATTTTTAGTTGGTTGAATATTTACAAGATTTTCACTTTTGCCTGGTTGTGGGACAGTTTAGTTATCGGAGTTGCTTACATTCGCACCTCATTCGAAGACGAATAAAGACAGAGTGTCGGCTTCTCTTTCGAACGCTTACTTCATTTCACGTCTCCTCGGTTTTTCTTTACTTCTTAGTTCGGTGCTCTGTAGGTTCATCTCTCCTACTAATGTCATCTCACGACGGCAGCACTCCATAACCGCCACACCTAGAGTGTCTGTTTGGCTTGGGTGCTCTTGGCAAAATTAAATCCTAGTATAGGTTCGCATCGTCAGAGCTCAGGGGCCTTACTCTAGGGACGAAACTGGGCGTCAAAATTACGTGCGGCGATTGGTATCCACTTTATACCGTGCCGCACTAAAAAGAGATACCAACTTCCGGGGAATGTACTAGGTCTGCATTGACAAAACATCAATCCGCAGCCCAATAGAAATAAAAAAAAAATATATTTTATTAAACTCCTGAAATTTTTCAGCAGTTAAATTATGTTGCTATATTCTTTTTCACATTATAATATGTATCCGTATCAAATTTCTTGGCAACACAGTAAATAGTTCATCAGTTTTTACTAATTTTATGTTGTAACGGGTCTATTCGCGAGCTTCCTACTAATACTTTTGGGAAAAAACCTTTTTCTTTATATATTGTTCTATTGAAAACTTCCTGCCGAAGAAGTAGAAAATGCGGTTCATGTAAATAAAGGCTTATATTTAAGCATTAACTTTTAGGTTCGAAAGAGAGAGAGGTTAGGAGTTAGATGATAGAAGTTAGTGATTAAAGTAAAGAAGTAGAAAGCTAGTCGAGAAGGACTTGTTGATTAATTACTTAACATTTAAAATTTATGAATGACGAATTGGTCAATAAGATATTTGAATTGGAGTGATATAGATAAGAGGTCGAGTGATTCAGATTGGAATTACTATTATTTAAAGCGTATATTACCAAAATGTTCCAAAAGTAAGGGATTCAATTCATAATAAATATCTCGTCTACCTCACATTTGCTCCAATACTCAATTATATGTGCATTTCCTAGCCTAGGTTGTTGAGACTTGCTTTGATTATGGCTCATCTTCATTCTAACTCTCGAACACTGATGGATGTAAGAAGAAATCCATCCCATTGGTGCTCAACTACCCCTAACCCTGAGAGAGGAGTCGGATAGAATTTTAGGGTCCTACCAGTCCTTCTTTTTCTGGTCAGGAAAATGTTCTAGAATTCATCGAGAGTATTACCAATAATATAAATTATTATGAGATACCCACAAATTTGGCTTATTTAAAAGGTCAACTCATAGGAATAGCGAAAGATTGGTTCAAGGTAATCGGCTGCGCAATTGTGACTGGGGAAGAGACGGATTTTTATTCATTAATATCTTTCCCGTGGTCAGAAATAGATCGAAAACTCGAGGCAGAGTTCTTTGGATCCAAACAATCGAGGGTCAAGCACTGTCAGATTTTGTATATAAATTGCTAAAATTACAAAAACAGCTGAATTTGGCAATGACGGACGAGGGCTTGATAAACCATATAGTAATGCTATTATCTCCACAGGGGATTTATTATGTGGAAGTTCGAAACCCCACAACGAAGGCTCAACTTTTACAATTTGCAACCAAGTTTGAGGAAAGGCATGGGTGTGCTGGAACCTATGGTTTGAGTACTAATATTAGAAGGCAAGAATGGAATTCGAGAAGTAAGTTGCCCAACAGGCGTATAGATGGAAACTGGCGTGATAGGGGTGTTGTACAAGGCAAATGGATGCAAGATATGTAAACGGTGATTACAGTGGTTTAAGGTATCGCAGGGGTGAAGGTAATAGAGGGTTCGAGAGTAACAAGATCCGAAATGATCGAGGTGATCGCGGATCTGAGAGTCAGAGGACTCAAAATGATTATGCAGATAGAGAGGAATTCGAAGAAATCTAAACTATTGAGCGGTCGATATGTGGGAGGTAATCGATCGCAATTTGAGGAAAAGCCTCCAATTCAAATCAAAGGTTTACAATTAAGTCCGGTGGACCTACCGTATGTGCCCATTCTGCTGCACGACACCTTTATCAAGGCTTTATGGGATACAGGGGCTGAAAAGTCTTTTATTTCCGCCGAAGTATTCAAATCACATTTTTCGTTCAGATAGAAGAGAAAGTCAAAGGCCGAGGGGTGCGAAATGTATGAATTTGGGGATCATTAAGTAACAAGTCTGAATTCGGGAAATTACGAAACAGTGGAGTTTCCATGTTATTAAAGGGATGCAGTATCAATGCATGCTGGAAGTTGATTTTATGAGGGGAACAAAAACAACTGTGTGTAGATTTTGATAAAGAAACTTTGGTTTCTAGATTCAGAGATTAAAGTGGTTCCACAAATAGAGGACTTAACATTCTCTCATACGAAGGTAGATGATTCTCAACAGCAAGAGTTGCAAACATTACTCAGGAGTTTTAGGGGACTTTTTTCGGATAAGCCGGGGCTTACCCATGTTTTTTTTATCATGAAATAGATACGGGTGCCAGTAGTATTCAGGCCGTATTGATACGATAGGGTAAAAAAGAAAATAATTGACTATCATGTCAACAAGATGCTGGAAGAAGGTACTATTATACCTATCCAGTCACCTTATACATCACTGATAGTGTTGTGCCTTAAAAATAATAGCTTGCCTCCAGAATCCCCTAAGGTCTATCGCTTTACGATAGATTATCAAAAATTAAACGTAATAACCAAATATCCTCGATATCCATTACACTCATAGAGGATTTAATTACGAATGTACCTCATAATCGAATAATGTCCTTGTTGGATCTTAGGACGGTATATTTCCAATTAGTAGTTAACCCCAGGAATGTTCCGAAAACCACATTTGTTATGAAAGGTGGTACGCATACACATAAAAAGATGCCATTTGGTATCTCCTGAGCGGCTTCAAATTATCAAAAGGCGATAGATATTATTCTTAAATACAAGGGGTGATCAAATGAAAAGGTACGAAACGACATAAAAATGAAACAGTAAAATATTTGCATATTCTGCCATGGGAGAATGTAGCGAGACATCTCGGGATGCCATTGGAGGCTTTGACTGGGATCGGATCATGCGCGGGCTCCCTCCCGCGCAGGAAAGACCAAAAGCTCTTATAAAAAGCCGCTTCCAAATGATGCGGCAGTCCGTGTGAGGATAGGATGCGTTCGCGTTGCAAAATTCAACGATTGAGGAGCAGCGAAGTGTTATCCGATTTCTGACAGCGGCAGGTGAGGAAACCGACAGCTATTCATCGGCTGATGGTGACCGTTTCCTGGGAGAAATGTGTCTGACAAGTCTGTCAGAAAATGGAGTGCCCGTTTTCGTGCAGACTGTGAGAGTGTGGGTGATGACCAGAGACCAGGCCAGGCAAACACTGTCATCACGAGCGATCTCATCGACAAGGTGACGACCACTGAAGAAACACCTGAAAGGGAATCGCTTCAATTCGGACGACGTACTCAAGGACACTGTAAATGACTGGGTCTCGTCACAGCTACAGGAATTCCGGGAACAAGGAATCCTGCGGCTTGTTCATCAGTGGGATCGTTGTGCTCAGGCCTATGGTGTATATTTTGAATAAAGTCTACATTTGTACCCACCGTGTCGTTTCGTACCTTTTCATTTGATCACCCTTGGAAATTATAAGGAAGTTTGTGTGTGTTTATATGGATGGTGTTATTATTACGTCACCATCGTTTACACAACATGTGGAGCATTTAAGGAATGTTTTTGGGTTGTTACCGGAAGCTTGTTTGTTGACATTGAATTACGCAAAGTGTCACTTTGTTTGCGAAAAGTTGAAATATTTAGGTTTTGCAATAAGTCATGAAGGGGTTCGAACAGATGACTCGAAAGTGAAAGCGATCACAGAGATGAAACCTCCGAAGAATACACGTGAGGTAGCAAAGTTTCTTGGCATGACGGGTTAGTATTATAAATTTATTCGGGGTTAGGCAGACAAGTGTGAGCCGCTCAACACATTAAAAAGAAAGAAGGTTAAATTCATATGGTGCGTGGAAGCACAGGCAGCATTTGAGGTGATAAAGATGACAATAACGGAAGCACCAATATTGAAACCACCAGATTTAAAGTGCCAGTTTGAATTGTATACGGATGCGAGCGCTATAGGTGTTGGTGCGTTGTTGACGCAGCAACAGAGACCTATTGCATTCGCATCACGGGCATTAAGCAGTGCCGAAAAGAATTATACAGTAATAGGAAGGGAATGTTTGGCGGTCATTTGGACATTAAATAAGTTTCGGACCTACTTGGGTCAATTACCAGTGAAAGTAATTACGGAGCACTGACAAAGCTGACTCATGGGAAAAATTTGTCCAGCAGAATGGTAAGGTGGGCACTTCAATTGGCAGAGTTCAATGTGGAATGGGACCAGGACCTCAGAATTGGGGGGGGGGGGGGGCAAGCATTTAGGAATTTAAGATATCTTGTGCGGTTATTCGAGAACGTCCTCCCATTGGTGTGGTGTGGTAGTTAGGAGAGGGGGATCCAGCTCAGGTGTCGTCCACGTCACTTGACCAGGGTTCAAAATTACGTGGTTCGTCGCCAAAAGCCATCGTGTAGCTGAACAGTTAGACGTTAATATTCACTCACTCACGCGGTTATTCGAACATTAGTGGTGCCGTCTAGGGAGCAACTTATTAAAAAATAAAGGAAGGATCCTGAGTTGGGTCATATTTATCGATAATTAGAAAATCCCGAGGATAGCTCAGTTGACGCGGCGGTTTACGAAAATGGGTCCCAAGATTTTAAACTCGTGAATAATGTGTTATTTCATGCTAAATATTTGTCGACCCTTAAAGGAAAGAGAAAGAATTTACATTCCTCGATCATTAAGATTAGATGTTATGCGAAAGCTCCATGGCAATCCTATGTCTTGGCAACTCGCTAAAAGAAAGACATACTTTTAAGGATGTGGGATTCGTGTTATTTCCCTTATATGCATATATATATATATGAACTAGCTGGTATACCCGCTCTTCGCACAGGTGAACTGAAAAATTAAACAATACAGATTGAAGGATAAAGAAGTTTTTAATGAGTTAATTTTACATGAATTGCAAACTAAACAAACAAAAAAAAGCTTTTGGAATATCTCAGCTGAAGAAAAAAAGAAAAAAGAAAGAAAACATCTTTGTTAAATTTTAAGTCTGTTATTATAGCTGATAAAAAGGATTTTTTTAAATTTATAACTCCCCGTAACTCTCGTGAGGGTCGATTTTTAAAAATACATTCCTAAGCTGATCTCTACTCAGCAAAAGTAACACATTGTTACAAATTTTGTGTTATGAACGCTTAAAATAGTGTAAATAATTTATATCTGAAGGTATACATCAATATTACTTTTGGTTGTATTTATTTTATGTTGAAATTGTAAGATTTGCAAGCAACACAACGTTCAACTACACTAAATTATAATGGCGATTCAATGAAAAACATAGTGAAATGTTGGTGATAGAGTCAAGTTGGCAAATGTATAGCTACTTTCATAGTTCGAGCTTTATTAGAGCTTTGGGAAAGATTAGAAACACTTTCGCGGCATAATTCTTAGTAGGTACTTTTTCTACACTTTCAAAAACTACTGTGACAACGGTAGCCGAGTGGTCAAGGTATCGGATCGTGGCCGGCCTTGTCACGTGTTCGAGCCCAGTACGACTAAAGACCCGCCGTGAAGGGGGGCGATGCACGTTAACCATTTATCTACCTCATTATATTTACTGCAGTTTTTTTCATGCAATATTTTTTTTTGGATCACTACATTGAAAATTAAGGAATATAAATAAACAAAGTACTCAACTTTGAGAAGTTTAATCCGTTAGAGCTAATAAATTAATTAAAGATATTCCACTGTAAAATTAATTATATACACTGTCAACAGTCAAATCGTTTTCTAAGGTCTTCATCAACATACAAAAAACGTAAGACACTTAAATTTTGACATTAACTATTTTTTCGGGACAAAAATAGTAATCTTTGCAATCCACGGAAAACGTCTTCAGCTGAAAACGCAATTTCTGCTACTACTCGCCTTCCCCGCTAAAATACTCATCATAGAACCCGTGCTGCCATATATCTTGGAAGAGTGGATTACAAAGAATATTCCTGCTAAGTATTGGTAGAATATTCCTGCTAAGTTGGTGTGGTAGTTAGGAGAGGGAGGTACCAGCTCAGGTTGTGATATGGCCCCCCCTTTGGTGACCATATCCTTGATTGTCAGCGTGAGCTAGAGGTGTGGGATTTTTATAATAATCAGACATTTTAAATCCTTAATATGACTTTATTAAGAATATAACTTAAACGTCTAACAATTTAGATAAATTTATATAAATGAGAACCTAGAATGAACGAACACACAAAAGTAGTTAAACCGAATAGCGTAATTTAGACCACTTTCTCTAAATAATTGTATTATCCGCCTATTCTCACTTCTAATAATATTACAAGTCCAAATATCAAATAATTAGTCCTACCTTATTCCAAACTTAACTTCAATCTTTAAATGGAAAATTTTAGGCGCGTGTGCAATGGTATGCACCTTGTAGTAATGGTTAAGTTTCTAGGTAACTTTACGATAGGCTGTCAATTCACGCTTGTATCTCCTCCAAACATAATATTCATCAAATTGCCATAATGCTTACTGAAACTTCTGTTCTTTTAAAAGCTATCTTATTTGCATTTCTTATTCGCCTTTCACTTCTTGGATTTTGGTTGGAAAAGAGTTGCCATTAATCTTGGCCCCCAAAGAACCCAGAGGTCATGTTAAAGTAAAGACGCGTCAGCCTGTCACAACCACTCCAAGAAGAAAAACGTGATTTATTCGAGGGTCTTAATGGCCCTTAAGATATTACGTGCCTAAATTTTTATTTCTTAATCTCCTCAGTTTCCAAGTTTTATTTAAATTTTAACCTTGAATTCTCATTTTAACTATTAATTTTCAATACTCACCTTAAACTTTAATTTTCATTATTCATCTTAAATTTAATCTTTAATATTCCTCCTTAATTTGAACTCTTAACAGTCACAATAAATTTTACTCAAATAATTAGACCAACATTAACAGTTATGCATTTTAATCGTGGTAGATTCTCACTTTTACAACATATATGGGTATGCCCCATCCGGGCTACGGGAGCGGGGAAAAAAAATCTATGTTAATCTATCTAATCTATCTACTTAATGTTACTTAAAAACTATTATAACAATCTTCTTTATCTTCTTTTTTTGTACTGGATGAAAAGCAATAGAACTTTGAGACTTGGTTTTTAAGTTAGAATTCAGGGTCTGTCACCCTGAAATAAAAACTCTTTAAGTTACTTGGCAAAATCTATATTCACATAATACAAGTATATTTCACAATTTTTATACATCATATATCACTTTTAAATTACAACTACTTTTTGTACATACACCTCATCCAGTAGCGCACACAGGAATTTTTCAAGGAGGCGGGGGGGGGGGGGGG
>BMAV01024262.1:784518-806395 GCA_019973955.1 Trichonephila inaurata madagascariensis | reverse complement strand
TATAGAATGCCTAAAACTAGCCGGCAATGTATGAAATGATTCTTATTTCACACATTGCCTAGGCATTCTATAGAATGCCTAATGAGAAACCGGCAAAGTATGAAATACATATCCGATTCGTTTCGAATATTGTGTTCGAGACTTTTAACGCGTACTTCAGGCTCAGAATTTGTCAGTTATTATTATTAATTTATTATTAAAATTATTATTAATTTATTATTAAAATTATTATTCATTTATTATTAAAATTATTATACATTTATTATTAAAATTATTATTCATTTATTATTAAAATTATTATTCATTTATTATTAAAATTATTATTCATTTTTATTAAAATTATTAATTTTTTAAAATTATTATTAGTTTTTATTAAAATTATTATTCATTTATTATTAAAATTATTATTCATTAATTATTAAAATTATTATTAATTTTTATTAAAATTATTAATTTATTATTAAAATTATTATTAATTTATTATTAAAATTATTATTAATTTATTATTAAAATTATTATTAATTTTTATTAAAATTAGTTAAATAAATTTATTAAAATTATTAATTTATTATTAAAATTAGTTAAATAAATTTATTAAAACTATTTAAATAAACTTATTAAAATTATTAATTTATTATTAAAATTATTAATTTATTTTAAAATTATTATTTATTATTGAAATTATTATTAATTTTTATTAAAATTAGTTAAATTAATTTATTAAAATTATTTACATAAACTTATTAAAATTATTTTAATAAATTTATTAAACTTAAATAAATTTATTAAACTTAAATAAATTTATTTGAAAAGGACTTTTTAAATATTTTAAAAAATTATAAAATAATTAAACCAATAATATATAAAAAAGACATTTTTTATTTTATATTAATTATAAAATAATTTATTCAATAATAATATATTTTATAAATTATTTTATGTTATATATAATATTTTATTTATAGGATATTGTATTTCACATTATAAAACTATTTGTAATTAATTTTTATATAAAATATCATTTAATATTTATTATATATTTTATTATAAATATTGATTATTAATATAAAATAAATTTATAAAATTTAATATAAATATTTATAAATAATTACAGTAATTTTTTTTTACTTTATAAAATACAAAATAATTACATAAAATATCATTTAATATTTAATAAACCTTTCATAAATAAATTTATTTAATTTTAAAAAATAAAGAAAAGAATTAGAGAAAAAAATTTATTGCGTGGGATCGAACCCTAACTTCGTCATAATAAGCAGACGATTCAATAATCAGGCACCTTTACGTATTTTGAATATTTTTTTTAATGGCACTCTCTCTCATTATTTTTTCAGAATAACATTTTTATTTTTTAGAAATGTACGTCATTGATATAGTAACCTTATTATGACCTTATTTCATACTTTGCCTAAACAGCTTTAGTCATTCTATAGAATGCCTATAGGCATTCTATACAATGCCTAGGCAAAGTATGAAATAATTCTCTTATTTCATACTTTGCCTGAAAACATCCGGCATTCTATGGAATGCCGGCATTTCATACTGTGCCGGTAACATATACACACTATACAATTACAAACATTTTTCAATAAATCATTAAAACAAATAACCAAAGGAATTGTTGCATCTCAGCGAAGTCATACATCGAAGTAAACAAATGCATAATTACAATTGTTTTCTCTATCAATTGAGAAAAAATTTTACAATTTAAAAGTTCAAAAAAAATACATTCATTGTGTAGTGTCGACTTTTACTTGTATTATAATTTTTAAATACCGCCCGAGACTTCCTCTCTTCTCTGCAATAATTCTTCCGATCACTGTGACGGAATTAAATTAAAAAAATTAATTGTGAAAAATTAATTTTAAGATGAATAATGAAAATTAATAGTTAAAATAAGGATTCAAGGTTAAAATTTAAGTAAAACTTGGAAAGTAAGGAGATTAAGAAATAAAAATTTAGGCACGTAATTTCTTAAGGGCCATTAAGACCCTCGAATAAATCACGTTTTGCTTCTTGGAGGGATGTGACGGGCTCACGCGTCTTTTCTGTAACATAACCTCTGGGTTCTTTGAGGGCCAAGATGAATGGCAAATCTTTTCCAACCCAAATCCAAGAAGTGAAATACGATTATGAAATGCAAATAAGATAGCTTTTAAAAGAACAGAAGTTTCAGTAAGCAGGATGGCAATTTAGGGAAAGTTATGTTTGGAAGAGATACGAGTGTGAATTGACGACCTATCGTAAAGTTACCAAGATATCGAGCCATTACTAAAAGGTGCATAACATTGCACGCGCGCCCACGTGTTTCCTACCGTGATAGAATCATATTTTGGTTTAAGGTAGGACTGATTATTTGATATTAGGACTTGTAATATTATCAGAATTGAAAGTAGGCGGATAATATAATTATTTATATAAGTGGTCTAAGTTACGCGATCAGGTTTAACTATTGCTGTGTGTTTGGTTTATTAGATTCTCACTTATTAAAATTTATCTAAATTATTAGAGATTTAAGTTATATTCTTAAAAAAGTCATATTTTAAGAATTTTAAAATGTCTGATCATTTTCAGAATCCCACACCTCTAATTCACGTTGAAAATCAAAGATAGGGTCACCATAGAGCAACCATATCACATTGGCGCCCGAACAAATTTAATTTATATGACCCTGGGGTGAGAAGCTTGAGTGGGTTTGGTATTTTACCAGAAGTTTGCTTTTCCGGGTCGGAGAATGTGACAGAATTTCTGGAGGCCATAGACAATCAAATAAAATTACTAGAAATACCTAGCAATTTAGCATGTGCTTATTTGAAAGGTCATCTCCGGGGAAGGGCCCAAGATTGGTATAAGACATTTGGATCAGTGTTAATGCCGGATACCGCCACGGATTTCGCGCAGCTAAAAGCTGAACTATCAAAAGCATTCCCTGCTATAAGGAATAAGAAAGATTTAGAGACGAGGTTTTATGCCTCCCAGCAGGGAAGGAATCAGGAGCCAATGGATTTTGTTTACGATTTGTTAAAACTCCGCCAAAATTTAGAACTAAGGATGTCGCACGCGGACTTTGTAGATCACATTTTTGTTAGACTGGAACCACATGTTCAGGACTATGTGGAGGTCAGAAATCCACAAAACACGGTACAACTTTTGGAGATATTCGCTAAATTTGAAGAGAGGTATTCTTACAAATCAAAACGAGGTACGCAGAATAGCGATAATATGGAAAGACAGGGTCGAAACGAGCATAAGATGTGTAACCTTGGTTGTTTCATGTGTTGACGGATTTGAAATACCCATGTATTCTTGGGATTGTGATTTCAAAAAAGGATCACAAATATTGTTTTAGACTTTGATCGAAAATCGTTCAAGATTCCCGATTCGAAAGTAGAGAAGGTGGTTAAAACAATTGAGGAAGAATATGTAGAAATAGATCTGTCTAAGACAAAGTTGGAGGATAAGCAAAAACAGGAATTACAAAATTTGTTTAGTAGTTTTAAAGGATTTTTCTAAGACAAACCATGTCTTACACCGGTTGTTTCCAGGCCGTACATGTATGATCTGCAAAAATAAGCAATATTCGAATTTCACATTGAGAAAATATTACGGGAAGGAACCATAGTTCCAACACAATCCCCGTACGCGTCATCTGTTTGTAATGTAAGAAAAATAATGGGTTACCATCGGATAATCCGGAAGCATATAGATTTGCGGTTGACTATAGGAAACTTAATTTGGTCACGAAGTATCTACGCTATCCCTTACCGTTAATAGATGATTTTATAACGAATATCCCCCATACGACAATAATGTCATCCCTTGATCTAAGAAGTGGGTACTTTCAAATGGCAGTAAACCCCAGTGATATTGTTAAGACTGCATTCGTAGTAAAAAGTGGCACTTACGCATTTCGGCGTATGCCATTCGGCTTATCAGGGGCGGCTCCCAATTTTTAGAAGGCAATTGATCTAATCCTGAAACCAGTGACAGGGAAGTTTGCGAGTGTGTACATGGACGACGTTATCATCTCGTCTCTATCGTTCACTCAGCATGTCGAGCATCTAAGGGAGGTTTTTTCGTTATTTCAAGATGTAGGATTGACCTTAAATAAGGATAAATGTAAATTTGGTTGTGATGAATTGAAGTATTTAGGATTGATTATTAGTAAGGAAGGAATGAAAACGGAAGATACAAAGGTCCGAGCCATACTTGAGATGAAACCACCTCATAATTCAAAGAAGGTATCCAAGTTTTTGGGTATGTCCCAGTGGCACGCGAAATTTATTAAAACTAATGCTGATCTTTTCGAACCCCTTTATAATCTTAAACGAAAATTAAAAAAATTCTTCTGGTCCGTTGAGGTGCAGAAGGCATTCGATGCAGTCAAGGCGGCCATAACAAAGGCGCCAGTTTTAAAATTGCCGGATTTCAAAAAGCCTTTCGAGTTATTTATAGATGCAAGTTCAATAGGTGTGGGAGCAGTTCTAAATCAGGAACAAATACCAGTTGTATTTGCTTCGCGTACTCTGAACAACGCTGAAAGAAATTATACGGTAACCGAAAGAGAATGTTTAGCAGTACTGTGGGCGATAAATAAATTCAGAACATATTTAGGATCACTGCCTATTAAAGTTATTACTGATCATGCTGCTTTAACACGTTTAACTCATGGAAAAAATTTGTCGTGTAGGATGATCAGATGGGCACTCAAATTAGCAGAATTTAATATATAATGGGAACATAGACCTGGAACTCAAAATGTGGTGGCGGATGTTTTATCCAGAAACCCAGTCGAAAGTATAATGGGAGAGAAAGTTAATTGTGCAATAATCAGAGATCTAATACTTACGTCACGAGGATAGTTCATAACAGAGCAAAGGAATGACCCAGAATTAGGTCATACCTATAGATATTTAGAAAACCAGGAAGATAACTCAGTTAATGCGACGATATGTAAAAATTGGTCACGCGACTTCCGTCTAATTGAAGGCTTGTTGTTTTATGCGAAATACGCAACGTCGTTAGGTGAAATGTGTATATACATTCCAAAGTCTTTAAGAAACGAAGTCATGAGAGAATTTCACGACAAGCCCATAGCAGGTCATTTTGGCCGATTTAAAACTTATCATAAAATAAGAGACGTTTGTTATTTCCCGTATATGAGAAAATTTATTGATCAATATGTCTCTACATGCCATATGTGCCAAGTTAATAATTATAAAAACGCGTTACCAGCTTGTCGATTAAATCCGATTGTATCAAATTATCCAAATGAGATAGCTGCGTTAGATTTATTAGGCCCGTATCCTATATCGAGAGTGAGACGTAATCGATATGTTTTAGTAATTACCGATCATTTCAGCAAATGGGCTGAAATTATACCTCTTAAAAAGGCCTCGGGTCGTATAATAGCGGTTACTTTTTTTTGATAATTTTATATCGCTTTTTGGAGCTCCAATAAAATTAATAAGTGATAACGGTCCCCAATTTATATTCGAAATTTTTGAACATTTAAGTGAAAGATTAGGCATGGGGCATGTGAAGACTGTTGTATATAGACCTCAGGCAAATAGAACCGAACGCGTGAATCGCGATCTGGTGTAAATGATTGCAAATTCTGTAAATGATCAACACGATACTTGGGACCAATTCTTACATGAATTTGTTTATGCTATTCATACAGTAGTGAATGAAACGACTGGAAAAAACCCTTGCGGAATTATTTTTGTGTCGAAAGTTGATTACCCCATTTCAAAAATTAGTCATGGTTTCGGACGGAACTGAGTTTGCAGTAGGAGATATTGAAAATTTGTTTGATGAAGCTAGACGAAACTCAAAAGCTAAACATGCAAAATGGGAGAAGTATTATAATAGACGCAGGCGTGATGTACAAATTAAGGTGAATGACTGGGTCCTGTTAGAAACGCACACTTTAAGTTCAGCAACAAGAAAAATTGTTGCAAAGTTTAAGCCAAAATTTGAAGATCCGTATAGGGTGTTAGAAGTAAGAAATAATAATGTGATCATATGGCTGTCGAGAAAAGGTTAACGGTCAATGTCGATCAAGTGAGAATATATCGTCATAGGAAATATGACGAGATTGAGATAGGAACTGGTAGTTCGGATAGCAATAGTTCACGTCATGACACGAGTAGTTGGGCAAGAGTACAACGGAGATCAAATGAGTCGCAGTATGGTAGGAAGAAGGGGTCAGATGTAAAGCGTGAGTTAGAGGAATAAGGGATAAATCTTAAGACAAATCAAGGTGAGAGACACACAGGTAGGGCCGATAAGCGAGGACTACACTTATCAGATCACTTCCAAGCTCTTTTTCAAATTGTGAGAAAACGATTAAAAGAAGAAGACAGAAGAGATTATGATATAAACGATCGCGTGGATCTTGGTCAGGTTCGACCAGTGAGAAAGATGCAGAAACGTGTAGACCATAAAATAAATAAAAGAAAATTATCGTCAAATAATACTACTAATATTTATATAAGTAGAAAGAGGAATAGAATGGAAGAAGCAGTAGTTCAAGAAAAAGAGAGGTATAACCTCAGACCGCAAAAGGGGCAAAGACTAGAGTCCCGACCAACCATTGAAAGGAAGTCAAGCAAGACCAGTTCGAGCCAGGAACAGCCGAGGAGAACACTGCAGACCCTACATCAAGGAGCAAGCAAGATCAAGGAGCAGGAAGACCAACAAAAGAGAGAATAAACAGCAAAACGGCCAGGAAAGGAGAGGAGGAGTGAAGACCAGCAGTACCTTATCCTTGGAGGTTCTAGCAGGAGACGCCAAGGCATAAAAATCAGGTTGTATCGTTTCATTTTATATTCTTTCCAACAAGTGGTTGGAAGAATTATTGCAGAGAAGGAAGTCTCGGGCGGTGTTTAAAATTTATAATCCAAGTAAAAGTCGACACTACACAATGAATGTATTTTTTTTTGAACTTTTGACTTGTAAAATTTTTCTTTCAATTGATATAGAAAAGAATTGTAATTATGCATTTGCTTACTTCGATGTATGACTTCGCTGAGATGCTACAATTCCTTTGGTTATTTGTTTTAATGATTTATTGAAAAATGTTTGTAATTGTATAGTGTATATATATATATATATATTGTTGTATTGTTTCATATTAATGTACATTTGGTTCGGGGAAACGCGGCGTAGACAGGATTCTAACAATAACATTAACGGCGCTGCACGATTTATGAGGAGTTTATTGGAAGGACCAGATGAGGTATATATATGAAAATTAGCTGTAACTTAAAAGTGATATATAATGTAAAAAAATTGTGAAATGTACTGGTATTATGTGAATATGTATTATGCTCAGTGACTTAAAGAAGTTTTATTTCAGGGTGACAGACCCTAAATTCCAATTAGAAAAAGACGAATGGAAGTAGAAGTAATTTTTGCAAGCAGATTTTTTTTTTCTTTCAATGTTACTCAAAGTCTTTAGATAAATGAAACCCCATGGAAAACCAGTGGAAAGAAGATTATTGTAATAGATTACAAGTAGCATTTAAGTAGATTTAATTTAGTTAAGGGGCATGTGGACCTCGTTTTTTTACTCCATCTAAGTCTAAGATGGTGTTTTCCCCGATCTTACAGCTCGGATGAGGCATGCCCACATATCTTATGTAAAAGTGAGAATCTACCATGATTAAAATGCATAACTGTTAATGTTGGTCTAGTTAATTGAGTAAAATTTATTGTGGCTGTCAAGAGTTCAAATTAAGGAGGAATATTATAAATTAAATTTAAGAGGAATAATGAAAATTAAAGTTTAAGTCGAATATTGGAAATTAATATTTAAAATAAGGATTCAAGGTTAAAATTTAAATAAAACTTGGAAAGTGAGGAGATTAAGAAATAAAAATTTAGGCACGTAATTTCTTAAGGGCCATTAAGACCCTCGAATAAATCACGTTTTGCTTCTTGGAGGGGATTGTGACGGGCTGACGCGTCTTTTCTTTAACATGACCTCTGGGTTCTTTGGGGGCCAAGATTTATGGCAACTCTTTTCCAACCAAAAGCCAAGAGGTGAAATGAGAAGAGGAAATGCAAATAAGATAGCTTTTAAATAACAGAAGTTTCAATAAGTCGTATGGTAATTTTGGGGAATATTATGTGTGAAGGTGATACAAGTGTGAATTGACAGCCAATTGAGGTTACCTTAAAGATTAAGCCATTAGGTCAAGGTGCATACCATTGCACGCGCGCCCAAACGCCTCTTCATAAGATCGAAGCTAAGATTGGATTAAGGTAGGACTGACTATTTGATATTAGGACTTGTAATATTATTAGAAGTGAGATTAAGCTGATTAAATAATGATAGTGGTCCAAGTTACGCGATTCGGTTTAACAAAAAATTACTGTGCGTTTGTTCATATTAGATTCTCGCCTAAATAATATGATCCAAATTGTTAAGACACTTAAGTTTCATTCTTAATAAAGTCATATTATGAATTTAAATATGTCTATTCCTTTTGTAAATCCTACACCTCTAGCTCACGTGGATAATAAAAGAAACGGTCACCTTAGGGGGGCGATTTCACAAAGGTAATAGAGGTGTGCTTGAGTAGAAGACGATGATTTGGAAATTGAAGGAATTGCAGGATATGTATTTGGCTTTGCTAAGGCTATTAGAGGTAGAAGTAATTGAAAAGTTGGGCATTTGATTTTTGTAATATTTTCATCCGTTTGTGTTGTAGTGGTAGCAGTCGAGGGTTTGGCAACTTTGGCGTAAGTTTGGAATAATTGTGGAGCTATTAATTTGGGGGCTTCTATGTATGATATATTTTTAAAAGCTTTAACGGCTTGGATTTCTTTTTCGGATTTCTATTTAGGGCACAGGTTTGAGTCAAAGGAATGAGGCTGTGAACAATTAACGCATTTCTGCTCCAGACTGCAATCTGCGGAAGAATGACCAACAGAAGCACATCTAGAGCACGTCAATTGCCCACGGCGGGCTGTTTGTGAGTGTCCCAACCTCTGATTCTCGAAACAGCGCAGTGGATTCGGAATGTATGCGCGTTTTTTGAGGTTTAAATAACCAGCTTTGATTGTTGTAGGCAGTTTCGGGCTATTGAAAGTTAGAATTATATGTCTTGTCGGAACAATAATTGAATCTTTTTTTATTGTTATTCGCCTAACTTGAATTACACCTTTATCAGAAAATCCTTGAAGTATTTCTGATTCAGGAGTGCTCAACAAGTCAGGTTCAGAAATGACACCTCTGCAGAAGTTGAGAGTTTTATGAGGACTTACAGTTACGGGTGACTTTAGAAAGGTTTTGGCGAGAAGAAACGACTTCGTTTGCGAAGCAGATTTGGTTTCAATTAGTAGATCTCCGGACCTTAATATTTTAATAGATTTCGGATCACCCCCTATTCCTATCAAGGCTTTATGAATTGCGAAAGGCTATTTGGTGGACATCTCTTTATTCGGCAGGGAAATCAGTAAGAATCTCGAATTAGCGGCAACTTGATCTATGATTAATGTGGGTAATATAAGACCTTTACCCGGGCCCAGCTGACTTGGATCCATAAGAGTGAAAACAACTTCGTCCTGGCGTGCCTCCACCCACCACGGAGTTCAACAAGGGAGGCAGTGTGCCGGTCATCTGGCAAAAACCAGGCACGGCGCTTACCTGGTCCTCGCCCCGTGCTACAGCATCAGGGCGAGGATCCAACGGATAAAACTGCCCCCTCCCCCATATCTGCAGCACTAACTCTACAGCCGGGGTGGGCATTATGTCGATCGCGATTGATTGGTGGACCGCCAAGACAATTTGGCTGACAGATTTTAGCTGTTAGTAATCATATACGGAAATATTCAAGATTGGCTGAAGACTTCTACTGACTATAACAAACAAAACTAACTTTAGATGTAAATGGTTTACTTTTTGCGTATTTTGATTTGTTTGATAATAAATGCATCATTTGATATTATTATATGAGGGGCTATTATTATTATGTTTGTGTTTTGCATTTTGTGTGCTTTAAACGCTGGTTTAAAAGTGTTAGTGTTTTTTTTTTATTTTAGTTCTATAAGTAAGTGCATATTCCATATTTAGAAATTTATTATAAATATTGAAGACCTTTTCCAACCTCACCTCACCTACGACACTGGGCATTGGCGCACACATGAATTTTTCAAGAATGGGGGAGGGGAAGGTGGGGGTCGAGGGTTGAAATTCTACCATTCTCGTTTCATACCCCAATACGCAGTCAAACATATATTTTTAAAATTTTGTAGATTGTAGGGAACAAAAAACAGTAAAAAATAAATTGCTAAATAAATAATCAGAGTATCAAATAATAATAAAAAATATTAATAACAAATACTTAATTAAATTTTACGTTCCATATGCATAGGATTATAATCAATCGGGAAAAAATTCAAGGGCTGTGGGGGAGGGTCCGTACCACAGGACCCCTTCCCTGTGTGCGCCATTGACATTGGGTGGACATCAACAACTTGAAAATTCAGAAGTAGCCTGAAAAAGTCTTCGAGAGAGATGGAGAAAATCATCACAATATTTGTGACCATACTTTTGGATATAAGTGAAGAATAGGGGTGGCATGACACGGGGGTTGCAACAGTAGCAAGCGAATACTTATTAAAAAATTAAAATATTAGAAAAAATATTAATAAATAACGAGTTTTTTTACAATTTTATTGGATTGCGATTGTCTGAGACAACCCCCCTTTCAAAAATTATTTTAAAGACGCTTAATTAATTGAATTGTGACGGGTCTGTACGCGACTTTAACCAACTAATCCTCTTGGGGAATCTTGGGGCTAGCATTCGCTTTTATTTCACAGCCATCCCTCTCAAGAGGAAACCCTGAGAGGCAAATTAGTTAGTGTACATAAATTTAGAGTTTAATAATCGTAAGTCAGAAGGAGTGAAGCATCTGAATGCAGTGTTACTATGGTAAGAATTAGAATTACGTATCTTGACTAACGGACAGATTTTGGCTACTAGACTAAATTAGTGAATCCGGAATTAATAGGATAGGATTAATTAAAGCTAAGCTAATCTGATTTCATGCGCTTATTCAAGTAAGGTAGCTGCTTTCGTTATATCTCTTATAGGGCTCCTTTTTATAGATAACTTGTTCTGTAATATTATAATTGATAATAATAAATTAGATTTATATACATCATTTAGTCGATGTTTTAACTGAATATAGTTTTACACAATAAAATGTATTTTCAAAATTTTCTTATGAATCACTTGTTACAAAATTTAATAGCGAAACTAATTTGAAGGAAGAAAAGGCGTTATTTTCAATCATTATTTTTAACCAGTCCTTATTTTGCTACTAGTTAATTTTTAAACATCAAGTGTGACGGGCTCACGCGTCTTTTCATTAACATGCCTATGGGTTATTTGGGGCCAGAATTAATGGCAACTATTTTCCAACCAAACCCAAGAAGTGAAGCGTGAAGGAAAGATGCAAATTAGAAAGCTTTTAAATATCAGAAGTTAGAGTAAGCGGGGTGGCAATTTGGGGAATGTTATGATAACAATGATTCAAGCGTGAAGAGGTTTGAGAAAGATTAAGTTACAGCTAACAGAAGTTATTCCTGACATAGAGCCATTAGGTCAAGGTGCATACCATTGCACTCCAGTAAAGACGCAACTTCCAGTAAGATTGGATCGGGTGATCGAAATTAAAGTAGGATTGACTATTTAGTATTAGGATCTGTGATAGTATTGGAATTGAGTTTAGACGAGTTAGTTATTGATAGTGGTTCGGGTTACTTTATTTCGGTATTATATGTAGTGTGTTTAGTCATCGTAGATTCTCTCCCTTATATTATTATTATTATTATCTAATCTGTTAGAGGTTTAAGTTTTAAGATCTTAATAAAGTCAAATTAAGATTATGGCCGCTTCTAGTTCTTTCGTTATTCCTACACCTCTAGCTTACGCTGATAATCAAGAAGAAGGGCACCCGAGGGGGGAAACTTCACACAAGTTTAAGAAATGTTAAACAATTTTTGATGGTTCTTATGAAACAAAAAAAAAACATTCAGTTATAATTAAGAATTTTCACTTCAGCAAATTAATTTATTTTAGAATTAACTAGCATCATAATATAAATAAATATTAAAATGTATCATACAATGTAAAAATAATGTAAACATTTAATACTCCACGTGTTTTTTTAATACTTTGATTTCAAAACAGTATAAATTTTTTGAAGGTACAGCTTAGGGATGAGTTCTCTATTTATTCTCCACATACAGAGATGCTCTTTTCCCTTTTATTTTTTGTTCAGAACCTGGCCTTTCATTTTTACAAGTGGCCGCGGTAGCCGAGTGGTATAGGTATCGGATCGTGGCTCGCCTTGTCACGAGTTCGGGCCCAGTACCACTAAAGACCCGCCGTGTAGGGCAGCGATGCACGTTAAATCTGTCGAGAGCTGAAACATCCCCCGTTGGTGTGGTGTGGTAGTTAGGAGAGGGGGGTGCCAGCTCAGGTGTCGTCCACGTCACTTGACCATGGTTCAAAATTACGTGGTCCGTCGCCAAAAGCCCTCGTGTAGCTGAACAGTGCGACGTTAATATTCAATCAATTCACTTTTACAAGGAGTTCACTTCGAAGTCAACAAGTACACAGTATCGTTTTTACTACTTCTCTTTAGTCAAACATAGGAGAGTGGAAAATTACCCTTCAGGTTTGACTAATAATTTCTTTTTCTTTTGTTTTTGATGCTTCGCTACTCTTGTCTTCTTAAACTGAAAATCATGAGCTTAGACTTCATTTCTTAACCAATCATTTCATTATAAAACATCTACAGTTTTAATTAAATATCTACAAAGAGTATGAAATAAGAAGCATTACATGTTTTGTTCAGTGATTGATTATATAAAAATACTAGCCATTACCCGCCCGCTATTTGAAATTTTCAACTGTGAATTTGTTTCACTTGTTCTTTAAAAGTCCTTTGTATATGACAAATGAAATCTATATTTATCTATATTTATTACAATTGAAGCGAATTGCTATACTTGTCACACCAATTAGAAAATTTTAGAAGTTTGTATTCCTTTTTTATATAACTGTGGGTTACTTAGAAAAAGCACAGCATTTCAAGTTTTACTATAAAAAAAATAAAATGTATCCATTTCTATCCTTAATATTCCTATTTTTATGAGAAAATAAAATAATTTCTTGGTTCCTTTTGGTTTCAACAGGGGTTTCTAAAGAGTTCCCGTCAAATGCTAAATGTAGAATGATGTAGAAGTTTGGTTCATGTATCGTCTTCGTCACTTGTTTAGGGTTCAAAATTGTGTCGACAAATGTTCTTGTGTATATTAAAAGTGCGACTTTTATCAACCGCATTTTGTCTTACTGCAGTTCTTTTCATGCAATATTTTTTTTTGAATCACTGCATTGAAAATTAAGGGATATACATAAACAAATGACTCAGCTTTCGGAAATTTAATTAGTTAGAGTTAATTAATTAATTAAAGATATTCAACTATAAAATTAATTTCACACACTGCTCACTTAAAATAAATAGTCAATTGGTTTTTTAAGGTCTTCATTAACATAGAAAAAAAATAAGACACTTTCCTTTTGAAATTAACTATTTTTTCTGAACAAAAATGACAATCATCGCAATCCGCTGAAAACGACGTCATCTGAAAACGCAATTTCTGATATAAAACTATTTGCCTTCCCCGCTAAAATGCTCATCATAGAACCCATGCTGCCATATATCTTTGAAGAGTGGATTTAAAAGAATATTACTGCTAAGTATCGTCAGAATATTCATAAAAATGGCTAATCTATGTAATTTTAAAGTGAGTGGTACTTATAAGTACCGTCGGTAGATAAAGGGTTAATAAACACTCAATCAATCCTTTTTTTTTTGAAAGATTGAGTAATCTACCGTGTTTCCCCAAAATAAGGCCCGATCTTTTATTCATCTTTGCTACAAAAGACGTATTGGGACTGACTTTCAAAACATATTTTGAAAATATGCTTTAATATATTTTTTCTTGAACAATAATGTTCTGATCCATTTATGCGGTTTTCTTCTGAAGCTTCGTCATAAAGCTGAAGTGTTATGATGATGAGACTTTTTTTGATGAGACTTAGTTACAAGAACAAATGCTTTGAACCCAACTCTTACTCTTTTCTTAAGAATGTGGACGGAACTTACTTTTACTTAGTATGAATCTCGTTCACGAGGATTTTCGGAAGAATCTTTGCTGAAATTCCTTTTCCTTTCCAATTCTTTCACAATTGCACTCGACAGACGGAACTCTTTTTTTCCCTTGTAGCCGACAAAATAGTTCTTTTCTTATTGAATCCGTCTTGTATAAGGATTAATCCCACTCAATGCATTATTTAGTCTAGTGATTGTAACCAGTACCACCATTTGTGCCTGTATATTTATTGTATCTGAACTTGGACTGGGGTAATTCGGCACTACCTTGGCTGTCAACCTTAGTTATGGCTTATTTGGTGAAGAGTTAGGGTTTATACATCGTCAGCAGCCTGGAAACCCATAGTATGGCTTAGTTTTCGTATAGGTCTTGTTTTCGGAGAAACAAGGTAGTACAACTTAAATAGTAATTATATTATAGCTTTATTGGTACATATTTCGATATTATCCTCTTATATAAAAGGGTTTTTATTTGTATTTTTTATTCATTTTTAACATTAGGGAGATAAAATTGTAAAAAATAAATAAATAAATAAATAAAAAAAAATTAAAATATTTTTTATACAATCCTTCCTAGAGAGAATTATCTTAAGAAATAAATTGTATTTAAAAATGTTTTGATTTCGGTTAAATTCTATTTGTTTTCAGAAATAAAATAACACATGAACGCAGATTAATTCTACTGTGAATACTGAATATATAGAATACTGAAATAGATGACTAATCGTTAAGGCGATATAAAACGTTTTGCAATGGAACTCAATATATTCTCTTAACATTAATTAACTGAACACACAACGGCTGCTAAAACATTTGTTGCTTTTGGTAGGTCAGTGTTTATCGGTTCAAGATGACAAGTAACAGTTCACTAGTGTGAATGTTGTGGTTCATAATAAAAAATTAGTAAAACCCAAAATTTTGAAAATGAACCTACGAAATTTTTAGCAAAACTTGAATTGCACACTGTTCGCGATGACAAAGATATTCGTTGTCAGCCACATGAGACTCACGAGTTTGATAAATGAGCCTTATAATAAAATCAAATGGATAGAAAAAAATTGAAGGAATCTTTCATTATATATTTTAATACAGAATAGTTAACTTATATACACACAGAAACTTTATTGCTATTTTAAGTTCCTCGACTCATTCCGATAATCTGTACTAGAAGTGAAAGAATTTGTTTGTGTGTGTGAATACACCATAAGATACACATCAATTACTGTTAAAAATATTGACTTCCAGTTTTTCATTAAAATTAATTATTATTTTAATTGGCTATTAATTATTAATTTTCTTTCTTTCGAAAGCTTTCATTGACTCTGACTTGTAAAATTCATATAAACGCTTAAGAAACTTGTAACTAAATAATAAAGCGTCAGAAAATTTGAGTTAATTTGATTTGATTGAAAAGCAAAATCAGTAGTCTTACATTTTGCAATCATTATCACTTTCTGATAATGGTATACACCATTTGCAAACTTGTCTTAATCAATTTTTTTCTTAATATTGGCTTCACACACACACACACAACTTGTGTAAAGCAATTCTTGAAGTATTATGTAAATCAGCTTATACTTTTAGTTCAAGTAATCTAAGTCGGCAATGGTTAAGGCTTTTAGGAATAATCAAAAAGATGCAAGTCTATATAAAGTATAAAACTGTAATGTATTTTGAGAATTATTTAATATTTATATAATAATCAAAAATGTGGCTGCGTTTTTTTTTTTTTTTTTTTTTTTTTTTTTTTAAAAAATAAAATTTTTATGTTTTTTTTTTTTTTTTTTTTTTTACATTTTTAGCTAAAATATGAATTGAAATGCTATTTAAACTAAATATAAAAGAGCAAATACATATATTTAAAAACAATTATGCATATTGATTAAGGCCCTTTGTAGCATCAGTAAAAAATTTGAAATCAGTTTTCAATAGACAGATGCATTGCTGTATTTTCAACGCACAAAAAATAGAATGCACATTGAAATGATTTTTTGAAGCACTGTAACTGAAAATATTTGATATTATTGTTTTATATTATGTGGTAGGAATCCTCTAGAAGGGGGGGGGGGGCTTAGTCACTGGTGTAAGAGATCTATTTATAATGAACGGTTTCAACATCGCGGTATTTCAAATTTTGATTCTGGAGACTGTCTATAAGAGAATTTTCTATACCTACACATTTATCTTACACATTACATTATTTATTATTACAAGTCTCTCACAACTCAAGACTCTATTAGGACCCTCAAACTTTGGTTTAAATTTAGCAATTACCTTTTTGCTGGCAGATATTATGTGATGCGTTTCTACAAGTACTAAATTATTAACCATAATGTTAACTTTTTTTTTTTCGTCTCCTTCTATTGTAATAATTCGCCCACTTTTCATGTTGAATTCCAGTATTCTCTGCCTAGCTTCCCTAAATAATTTTTCAATATTGCCAACCACAAATTCTGCACAATCTGTCACCATTCCTAGTTTTTGAAACGGGGTAGTAAGATTTCTGCCCAAAAATAACTCTGCTGGCGTTTTCCCTGTAGTTTCATGTACTGCCGTTCATGAAGCTTAGGTGAACTCCTTCAGGAATCGGTGCCAAGTCTCATTATTGTCATTTACAAAACTAGCAATCATTTGCAAAAGATCACGTTTATCTCTCCGTTCTGTTCGACTGTGGTCTATAAGAGATTGTTTTAACATGCCCAATCTATTACTTAAATGCTCAAAAACATTGGATACAAATTGGGGACCATTATCACTAATCATTTTTAGAAGAGTTCTGTATCGCGCGATATATAATTCTCAAACAGGGTATTTGCAATTATTTTGGCGGAAACCTTTCTGAGTGGTATAACCTCGATCCACTTCGTGAAGTGGTCCGTTATTACTAAAATATATCTATATCTTTGAAGTCGCAACGCTGGGTAGGGCCTAACAAATCTAATGAAACTATTTCATTTGGATTACTAGTTACTATCGGTATTAAATGACCAGCTGGTAACGCGTTTTTATAATTATTCTTTTGGCAAATATCGCATGACAAAACATATTGATATATAGATTTGCACATATAGGGAAAATAACAAGCATCCTTGACGCGTAAATATGTCTTTTTCCTTACTAAGTGACCTGCTATGGGCTTGTCATGAAATTCGCGTATTATTTCACTCCGCAGTGATCTCGAAATATACACTCCCAGTCCTCAAAGAGTGGTTGCATATACTTCGCATAAAATAACAAGACGTCAACTAACTTAAAATCGCGAGATCAGTTTCCCCAGACTGTCGCATTAACCGAACTGTCATCAGGGTTTTCAAGATATCTATAGATATGATCTAACTCGGGGTCATTTCTTTGTTCCACTATCAATTGCTTTCTTGACGAATGTACAAAATGTCTAATCACTGCACAAGCAATATTTTCACCCTCGATACTTTCAACCGGATTCCTAGACAAAACGTTCGCCACCACATTTTGAACTCCTGGACGGTGTTCCCATTCCACATTAAACTCAGCTATTGGTAAATCTTCAATTTGGGAATCCGGAATCACTAATGAGTTTTAACAAAATCCAATGTGATTTTTGAACCCTGTGTAAAATCGACACCTAAAATGCAAGGATATTCCAAACCTGCCAAAACATGAAAATTCCTTTTCCTTGTAAATTCTCCGAACTCTAATCAATAATTCCACCATTCCTACCTTTTTACAGCGGACAGCCTGCGACGTCACGACCTCGGCATGGGACTTCTTAATCGGCTTGTAAAAAAAAAAACTTTTTGTGCATGTCGTCATAGATAAACGACTTTTATCCCATAAAGTTTTTATAAATTCTTTTGTTCAACAAAATGGGCGCGTAGGAAAGCTTTACATCAGCAGAACAGAAAGCATGATAGGACCTACTTCAACCTACGATCGGTCACCCACTTCATATCGATCGCTTAAAAGTTCTAATATTTCCTCTGATCCATTTACTACTCTAACCTCGATTAAATTTGTCCCCTATTTCTGAATGGATTCCGAATACCGTGATTCTCGAACCCACGATCATTTCCTGTGTTCTCGAACCCTTGATTAAAATTGTTCCTCTGGGGTCTATTTCCGTATGCACTCCTATTAGTCATTTTGTCGTTCCATTACTCTCCAATTTCCACTCCTAATATTGTCCTGCGATCTTCTATGCGTATCCTAATCTTGTTCTTCTATTATTTAATCTTCTATTATTTATCGGAACATGGTTTTCTCTACTCAAGTACCTATCTTCATATTTTGAAAAGCTGAGTTCCAGAGGTTAGGTTTCTGATCTCAATATACTCCATTTACTATGGTTCGAGGTGAGCAATTATGTGCTCAACTAGACTTTCTTCTGACATACTTAGTCCCAACCTTTTGAAGATCTTTAGGAGGTCATAAATAAAGTCCGATGGAGCCTGACCTCTACTTTGATACGAGGAATAGAACCCGACTTCTAATTCTACCTTATTCCTAACCACTGGAAAACTTTCTGTTAATACCTCCTTTAATTGCGCAAAATCAGTAGCTGTCTCCTGCACCAAAAAATACGTTAATACTTCAAACCAATCCAGAGAACGTCCCCTGAGATGACCTTTTAGATATGCACAAGCCAAATGGCTAGGCATATTTCACAAAATTTCACATTATTTTCTATGCATTTCCTCCACATTTTCCAATCCGGAAAAAAAGTTCCCTAAAATTGGATCCGAGTCCTATCTCGGGAAATTAGAACGCCCTTGGGACAAACCCGTTGGGAATTCGCTCCTTCACCGTCTTGCCTACCTAAATGTGTAGGAGGAACGAAAGCAGAATTAGAAACTTCCATAATATAACAATTATTTATTTACTCAAGCACACAGTAACCTACAACAAGTTAATCTCTCAGTGAATGTCAAAGGAGAAAGCAATGAGAGAGAGAGTTTTAAGCAAATAGGCGTGAGTAACTAATTTAACTCAACCTAATCTATCGTTGGTTACAAACCACACTAATTTAATACAATGGCAAACACCTTCCTTAATCTTAAGCTGTGAAAATCAACTTTACTCAATCTCACCTGCGTAGCGAATATAACAGCTTCTTAGATCCTTCTACTACAATTACATAACTCTGACTTTATAGAGTCGAACTAATCTAAATATCAAGGTTTCTTCTTGAGAGGGATGGCTGTGAATTAAACGCGAATGCTAGCCCAAAGATTCCCGAAGAACATTAGTTTAGAGATTGCGTCACACTCTATCATATGTATATGGTCTCGAAACCACTGGTGATTTGTCACCTGTATCAATTTCGTGGTACAAAACATGACTAAACACTGGTTTATCTGAAAATAGTCCCCTAAAACTATTAAATAGTGTTTGTAATTCATCTTTCTAATGATTACCCAACTTCATAATTGAAAGATAGATGTCTACATGCTTATCAATTATTGTTTTTAATCTGAGAATGTGGAATAACTAACGATTTGAAATGAAATCTAAAGGGATTTTCGTTTCCCGCATGAAGTCTACGCTCAATATACATTGATACTGCATCTCGGCTAAAATATGGAGCGTTTTCGTGAACTCCCTAATCTTGATTTGTAACTCAACCCTACCTAAATTTGCACCCTGTGTAGTCACAACCTCGGTATTTGACTTCTTTCTATGCTTACATGAAAAATATTTGTTGTAAACATCTTCGGGTAATAAATGATTTTTCGGCACCTGTAAGTCTTAATAAACGTTTCATTCGTAGTACGGGCATGTACGGAAGGTCCACAGGGGTCATTCTTAAAGCAGAGATCCGAATGGGAAGTTTTGTCTCAAACTGCGATTGACCATCTCGATCCAATCGACCGCTCCAACAGTTTAAGTTTCGACTATTTCTTCGATCCCCACTGGTCCAATTATTACTTGAACTCCTATTTACAAACTCGTTCCGACTGCCGTGATTATCGACCTCATGGTCATTACAGTTCCTGTTCTCGATCCTTCGATTTAGATTCCCCTCTTTACTTCTTAATCCATTCGAATCTCTATTAGTCATTTTCTTGTCATTCTGCCACCTGCATTCCACCAGTTTTCATGTCTACGTCTTGCTGGTAATCTCCTGTGTGCGTCCCGTCTTCCAATATTATTGATCGGACCTGGAGTTTCTCTTCCCGTGTGTCTTTCTTCGTACTTTGTGACTAACTGCAAAAGCTGAGACTTAGTGGTTGGGTAATCAAGTATTCGAGGCTCAAGATGAGTGGTCTGGAAGTTTGTCTTCAGACATATCTAGTTGTAAACTTTGATGTATCGTAAACAAAGTTCAACGGATCCCTAACTTGATAAGAAGAATAGAACTTTGCCTCGAGTTCCGATGTGTTCTTAAGTACTTGAACATTTTCCGTTCCTTCAACTGTGCAAAATCTGTTGCCCTCTAACCTCAAACCAATAAAGCGCCCGTCCTCTGAGAAGACCCTTTAGATAGGCACAAGACAAATTTGCGGGGATCTCATAGAATGCTAAATTATTATCTATGCATTCTAAAAATTGTACATTTTCCGACCCGGAAAAAAAGTTCGGGCAAGACCCTAAAATTCGATCCGACTCCTATCTCGGGGTTGAAGGATCCCTCCGCCTAAATGTGCGGGAGGAAGGGAAGGACATGATTACAATCAACTTACTTATTGATCAACCAAAATAAATTAACTCCTAATTTACTTAAATTCAAGAATGTCTCAATAGGAACGATACAAGTGAAACAATAACGAGATGTCACGAAAAATATGAATATCTACCACTTTAATTTAGGATTAATTCAATTATCCCAAATAGCTTAACGTTACTTTAAGTTGAGTGACCAATCATCACTTGAAATCTTCGTCTGTTTAATATTTGAAGTATTCAATAGTTTGTAGTGCTACTTGATCAGTAGCAATCACACCTGACTTTCTTTCTCTCCTTCTCTTCGTGCTAGCTAGAAAACCCTGACTATGTATTAGATTTAATTTGAATAGAACGGTTTCTTCTTCAGAAGGGTTAGTTGGGAATAAACGTGATTGATAGCCCAAAGAATTCCCCAAGATGATTAGCGGAAGGTACGCCAATAGATCCGTCACAATGTACTCTATGTTTCCTAAATGCAATTGTGTATACTGAAGTGACAGTTTTCAAATATTCTTAACCCGGAGTCACTCGCGCCTCTTTTTCTTATCGTCGTTACGTAGAGAACATTTGAAACTTTTAACACGTGTATTTAATTATGAAAAAAAATACTAAGTCAATTATGATACATACACTGGTGTGCAAAACTTAAGCAACAGGTGGGTTTATTGCCATAACTTCACGAAAAATCATCTGAGAGACTTGAAATTCTGAAATGAGGGAGAGTATTATGTACGTAAAGGATGACGAAAGCATTGGCGCTGAAAAAGGAATACAACGCATACGGTATGGAGTCAAACAAAAAAAAGCTTTATTGAACGTATAGTATCGTGACTCATGATTGTCAATCCAACAGGAAGAACAACAAGCAGATATTCCTTAATATGGTATATGTCCTCACCTTACTACAAATGGTTGCTCGCACCGTCTCCGCATACTCAGAACCAGCTGGTGCAACATTTCTTGAGGTAGGAGTGCCCATTCCTCAATCAACATCTGTTTGAGTTGTTGGTTGT
>BMAV01024262.1:759593-784118 GCA_019973955.1 Trichonephila inaurata madagascariensis | reverse complement strand
CTGCAATTTCATGGCTATCTGCTAAATTTTTACATTGTTGCTTAAGTTTTGCACACCAGTGTATTTATAAAGTACAAGATGCTTTTTTGTATTATACAAATAAAATTATTAAATTTATTGCATACAAATCAGGCTAACTTTTATTTAAATCGTAGTTCTGCGCATTCTTTTTGGAATACTGGTGTAATGATTTCACACAGCTCTTGGATAAACTATATATTTCTCAGTATGAAAATCATAAAAAAAAATGAATAAATAAATAAAATTAGTATATTCTTTCACAATTCAATAGCAAAAGGGTCCGTAATGATTTCGAGTCCCTTTCACATAAAATAAGGGCGTAACTTCACCCGCTAGAGAAAAGTCCTTTTCAAATCGTGAGTAAAAAGGGTTCACTCTCGGTAATTCCACACAGAGTCTGAGTGAGTTTGCTGGCTCCAAATTCGCCGTGCTCTTTCGCATTCTCTACCGTTCCCTGATCTTCCAAGTTAGGAGACCGCCGTACTTCGCGGGTTCATTATCGCTTTCTTCTATCGCTCAAGGGACGTCCAAAAGGCTCCCTTCAAAATCCAGTCTCCCGTCCGGAATCTCTCGCCCTCCTTATATCCTCTCTATCTCTCCTAATCATCCTTCTGTCATCTCTTGTTCTTTTGCCACCCTGCCTCTCGGCTCCCTTGATCTCTTACCCTTCTGTCGCGCCAGTCGGTCTCGTCTCCTGATCTCTCGCCCAAGGGGCGCCGATGGCTGGGGGCACATTGTAAGTTCTCCGACGTGCCGTCGTCACCGAATAGAGGGAAAATGAAAACACAATGTTAAGGCGTCTCCTTTTGACAGTCCGGTCAGCCTGAGAAAAAGGTTCCGAAACTTTGACCACCTAGTTAGGAAATTCTTTCCCAGCAATTAGGGAAATGTCTGGAATTTTCGCAACGTCTGTCGGCAGGGGGCAAGGGATCTGTTAGCATATAAGGGGAAGAGATCGGCTTCGTCACTGCTGCCTCCCCTCTTCAAGTGTCCATTTCATGGGACACTAGGAAGTAACATCACACTACTGGCAACTCTGCGAGTGGTCCTGATTCAGTGAGACCATTCTCGGGTAGAGCAACTAACTTAAATACACACAGGTTTAACTAAAAATAATACTAAGTCAATTCTCCGCGAGGATTTTACCAGTTATTCCTTTTTATCATATCTAAGTTTGCATACCAAAAGGCTCAAAGATTTGATAACAAACACCTTAATCATTTTTACACATACCACACAAACATACATTCACGTACACCGAAAAAAGAATAACTTAAAAGAAAACTGAAAAGGCATCATTCTAATCTACTTAATCCGTCGGCATTCTCATGCAGTTTTCCTGGTTTATGCCGAATTTCAAAATTAAACGGTTGTAGACTTAAAGCCCATCTTTGAAGTCTTGGATTGCTGCCCCCCATTTTGCTTAAGTATTTTAGGGGGTTGTGATCGATTTCTGTAATAAACCTCTGACCATCTAAGTAGTGTTTTAGTCTCTTTAAGCCGAATATGATCGCAGCCAACTCCCTTTCTACCGTGCTATAATTTCTTTCCACCCTTGAAAATTTTTTACTTAGGTATATAATAGGGTGTTCCTTACCGTTTATTTTCTGCGACAAAACAACTCCGGCCCCTATATCATTTGCGTCCGTCTGCAAAATAAAATCCTTCGAGAAATCCGAAGCAAACAAAATAGGTTTCGAGACAAGTTTACCCTTCAATTCTGCGAACCCCTTCTCGCATCTTTCATCCCACGTAATGCTTTCTCTCTTAATTTTTCCCTTGAGGGCGTCGGTCAAGAGTGACGCTATCTCGCTATAGTTCGGGATGTAATGAGCGTAGTATCCTACGATTCCTAAATAAGATATCACTTGGGTCTTAGTAGTGGGAGGAGGGAAATCTTTTATAGCCTTTATCTTCATATCACTAGGAGATCTACTCATCCTTCACACACAGCCATCAAGATGGCTGTGTCATCGATGTAGGGGAGAGCAAACAACTCTAATCCTCCCAAAACCTGTGCCATTAGTTTGCAGAAGTAAAAAGGAGCGCATACTAAACCGAACATAATTTTTTCGGGATATAAGTACCGAAAGGCGTGACAAAAGCCACGTACCTTTGAGCTCTCGGTGTGAGGGGAATTTGAAAATAACTTTTGCCAAATCCATTACCGTCACATATGGTGCGGCGTTAACCCTTTCCACAATTTTTTCTATGTTCGGCAAAGGGAAAAACTCTATGCGGGTTACTCCATTTAGGCGGTGATAATCTACACACACATGGCCTTGGTTCCCGATATGGACTCCCAACCAAAATGAGAGGCAACGTAAAGTCAGATTGACCTATCTCGATCACTCCCAAGTCCAATAATCGTTTTATTTCATCTTTTAAGATGTTGATTTGTCTAGGAGACAGTCAGTATGATTTCGTTTTAATGGGTTTTTCTGAAATTAACTCGATATCCATTTTCATTAAATGAGTTGTCCCTGGGTCCGAGGAAAACATTTCTCTATTTTTAATTATTACATTTTTTAACTCTTTAATCTGATCAGTGGATAACTTGTCTAATAAATGACTCTCTTTACATACCTCCTCGTAATCGAACGTAGTGCTCCGTTTGAACGGGTAAGGGATTTCCGCATCCCTCTCAATATCTTCCGAAACCTCTTCTATTACTAGGTTTATAGCTTCTGGCCTCCGATGATATGGTTTCATAAGGTTGACATGATAAATTGTATCCCCTTTCCCCGGTAAATCTACCACATAACTGGTCTCCGAAATTTTATTTAAAACCTTTCCCCGACCGATCCAATTTACATCCATTTTATTCCGTAGGGAGGGGGCCATTACCATTACCAGATCGCCTTTTAAAAAATTTCCTTTCCACGCAGTTCCGATCGTACCAAGTCTTCCTTTTTTGTTGCCGTTCTTCCATCTGTGTAACCGCGAACTCTTGGCAACGCTCGAGTCTATTTATCAGTTGTAGAATATACTCTACTACCGTTTCATTCGTTTCTCCCTTGTCTAGCCACCTCTCGTAAATTAGCGTTTGCGGGGTTCTCAAATTTCTTCCCATCACCAATTCAGAGGGGCTAAGCCCAGTGCTTTCATGAGAAACTGTGCGCAAAGCAAATAATGCTGATGCAACAGTGTTCTCCCAATCTGCCCCAGATTCGACACAAAGAGCTTTCAAGACGTGTTTTAAAGTTCTATGAACTCTTTCCACGGTGTTACTTTGCGGGTGGCTGACAGATGAATGAACCACCCGTATTCCGAATTTGTCGAAAAAGGTTGTTGTCAGTTCGCTCGTAAATGAGGTCCCGAGATCCGATTGAATCGTCTTCGGGAAACCTATTCTTGAAAAAATTAACAAAAGAGTGTCTATCACACTGACAGAGGTTATATTTTCTACAGGAATTGCCTCAGGATATTTGGAGGTTACACATATGGCCGTAATCAAGTATCTGTTTCGTTTGGTGGGAAGGGGGAGTGGCCCTACTGCGTCGATGTTTATTTTCGAAAAGACTTCTGTGATTATCGGAACTAATTTTACGGCGCCTTTACTTTATCACGAGGCTTAACCACACAAGCTGACAAGCATCACACGATTTGACAAATTCCTCAATGTCTTTGTAAACATTTGGCCAAAAGAAATAGCGCAAAACTCTATCCTTGGTTTTTGTGACACCCAAATGTCCCCCAATTTCATCGTGGCTCAACCGGTTAATTTCTAGTCTGGTTTTCAAGGGCACACACAATTGTCGTATTTCGTCCCCTCTTTTTGTTCTAGTAACTCTAACCAACTTCCCTTCCACAATCCGAAATTCTATGTCCACACCTAATTTGGCTTTTTCCCATAATGCACGAAGGTCTGGGCACTTCTTTTGCTCTGAACTAAAGTCAGAACTCGTTATTTGGGCTAGTCACAGCTTCTTTCAGTCAAGCGCCGGGATTTCTGTCATTGATTCATTTCCGTCTCTTTGGGTGGGAGGAACTGGATCCGTGTTTTCAATTGAAAACTCGCTCTCCGCGTTTAAACCTACATCCCTTTCCTTCTCAACCGAAGCTACTTTACTGGCGCTTCGCGTCACAATCGCATTTATCGTGTGCACACCCTTTTCACTAGACTCAATGAAATCCGCTGTGCGTTATCCCAACAGGTAAGGCTCGCTCGAGTGGCTGTTTGCTTTGCCTGATGCCTTCGTGTAAAACTCACCTCCCTTGGTTTGAAATTTTATTTTTGCGAATGGTAGGCAGTGGCACACGTCATCCAAAGGGCTTTTGATTCAAACATATTCCCCTAAAAGATCGTTCTCGTTTATCCAACTGCGGGCGCACACGTCTATTGCGGACCCAGAATCTCTCAAACACAAACTCTCCACGCCATTTATTTCAAATTTTACTTTAAATTTCTCAAAGGGGACCTCATTCCCGGAGTTTACTTTTATGTCCACTGTTTCAACATTGTTTTTTGTAAGTTTAGGGCAAGAGGGTTTTATGTGACCGACTTCATTGCAATAGTAACAAATGATGGGTTTTTTTTCTTTCGAATGGTCTCTCCCATTCCCTTTGACTATCTCTCTTAGTTTGCACATTTCCCTGGAATACCTCATTCCTATAAGATTCCTTGTTTGGAGTGTTAACTTGCTTATGTTTTCCGCTAAACTGATTTACCTTGTTGTCTACGACCAGTTGCCTATCAAATTGCTTCCGCTCACCTGCTTTCATTGTATTTTGTTTTCTATGTACTTTTTTTACCACTTCGAAATGGTCTAACTTTTCTGCTAGATCAGTAGCGTCCTTAAAATTGTCCCATGAATCGATAAAATGGTCCACTACCTCAATGGGGGCTCTCTTTTTTAATTGCTCGGTCACTAACAATTCTTTTAACTCCTTCAAATCTTCTATCTTCTTCAAATCTATCTTCAAATCCAATTTTCCAAATAAGACCTTAAGTCAAAAACTAAATCTGACCATAAAGTACCTGGTCTTCGCTGAAGGGATTCAAACTTATCTCTAAGGGCTACGGGAATTAGCTGGAATCTATTTAAAAGTAATTTTTTAATGTGAGGATAATCGTCTCCTTTTTCCGGGGGTTCTTTCGCTATCAATTCAGTCGATTCCACAGGGAGCAACGGAATGAGTTGTGAAACCCACCTGTCGTCCGAAACTTTCTCCTTGTTGGCTTGCCTCTCAAAAATTTCAAAAAATAGATTAATATCTGCATTTTTTGCATCAAATTTAGGCACCAAGTCTTTTAAATTAACACGTCTATTTACCCCTTGCCCTTCTAAATCCGCAGACGATACACTAACCGTATCATTGGCGTTAGACAATCTTAACCGCTCCAGCTCATATTCCCTAATTTGTCTTCGCTCCTCAAACTCTTGGTCCCTGCTTAATCTTTCATTTTCTTCTAAAACTCCCTCCATCACCGCTTTAATCGTTTCTATATCATTATTCTCATTTTGTAAAATTCTATATATATATCCTTTTCTACTTTTCTTAGATCACCGATGACTTCCACCCCTAATTTCCTTGCTACCTCTAAGTCACCTTTTCTTAATCTTAAAAGGAAGGTCATCCTACAATAATAACCAACTAAACAAGAGTACTACAATAAATTGAAGAAAACACACCTATACTAAAACAATACAATACTATTAGTACTGCAAAAATACTCCGAAGTAACTATGCAATATAATACACAATAAACAGCTAAACAAGAGTACTACAATAAATGAAAAAATCACACTTATACCAAAACAATGCAATCCTATTGGTATTGCTAAAAAACTGAAGTAACTATGCAAAAATTGACAATATGTACTTTACACTACAACCGTACGCTTCTCTCAATATCATAAAATAAAAACACAATTCTATGATTCTGGCCCCGTACACAAATTAACATAATAAAAAAAGCACACTTTCATACTAAAACAACTCTTTTAGACTCTTGGCAAACTAAATTCATTAGAGCGAGAACAAAATTCACTTACATTTCCAAAAAATACTAAGCTAAGAAATAAATAAATAGCTACTCTGCTCGGAGGATAATCTCAAAGAAAAAGGACTTACCCTCTCGCACAATGGGGTGCTGCGCCTTCCCTTTGGTCGCTTGAAGCACTCCTCCTCCGAAGCCGCACCCTTTTTCCTTCGCGAACTTTTAACTCAGCTGGTATAAACAGTCCACTCTCTTGACTGGGACAGTTTCTCTCGTATATCACGCGCGCACACAAAAGGGTCCGTCTCACTCGATTTAGAAAATAATCTTTTTACTATTCAGGCGTAAATTCCAGCATTTATTCAATTTAAATCCCACCGCTGCCACCAGATATATAAATAGTATAGCAGTAAAGATTTCACACAGCTCTTGGATAAACTATTTATTTCTCAGTATGAAAATAATCAGAAAAAATAAAATTAGTATATTCTTTCACAATTCAATAGCAAAAGGGTCCGTAATGATTTCAAGTCTCTTTTATATAAAATAAGGGCGTAACTTCACCCGCTAGAGAAAAGTCCTCTTCAAATCGTGAGTAAAAAGGGTTCACTCTCGGTAATTCCACACCGAGTCTGAGTGAGTTCACTGGCTCCAAATTCGCCGTGCTCTTTCGCACTCTCTACCGTTCCCTGATATTCCAAGTTAGGAGACCGCCATACTTCGCGGGCTCGTTATCGCTTTTTTCTATCGCTCAAGGGACGTCCAAACGGCTCCCTTCAAAATCCAGTCTCCCGTCCGGACTCTCTCGTCCACCTTATATTCTCTCTATCTCTCCTAATCATCCTTCTATCATCTCTTGTTCTTTTGCCGCCCTGTCTCTCGGCTCCCTCGATCTCTTACCCTTCTGCCGCGCCAGTCGGTCTCGTCTCTTGATCTCTCGCCCAAGGGGCGCCGATGGCTGGGGGCACATTGTAAGTTTTCAGACGCGCCGTGAAAACTTGCGCGCGTGAAAAGACGCGCGTTGAAAATGAAAACACAATGTTAAGGAGTCTGTTTTTGACAGTCCGGTCAGCCTGGGGAAAAGGCTCCGAAACTTTGACCACCCAGTTACGAAATTCTTTTCCAGCAATTAGGGAAATGTCTGGAATTTTCGCAACGTCGGTCGGCAAGGGGGAAGAGATCGGCTTCGTCACACTGGGATGATTTTCTTGTTGCTGGGGTGTACAAAACACTACGCGCGAGTGATCGTGGGTTAAAACATTTAGCTAGAAAGCAGTATCGTAACAAAAAATGACAATTTTCTACAAATCCGTAGTGATTTTACGTAAAAGTATGTTTTGAAAAACTAATTAATGTATTCATAAAATTTCACTTCTATATAAATATAAATATCTAATTAATATACAACAGTACTACTCAAAGTTTCAATATTCGCGACCCAATATTCAATCATAATTTTCATCGCACCCCCCTTCCATACAATAACAATGCATTGAATTCAATAATACTATACTTTGATGCTAAAACTATGATACGACTTTAACCTCTAAAGTGCCACCAGCCTATATAAACGTCTCGCTCAGCCAAAGCATTAATTTCCTCTGACGCAAATACACGTCTTTCGAAAGTACAATCTTTTCTCTGCAATGTTATTCATAAAAGTATTCCGAAGGTTTTGGAATGCAATAAAAGTTGGCAATGTTTGCAAAGGATTTACTTATTTCAGATTATTTCCTTCTTTATTCCCGCCCTCCAAAAATATCTTATACGCCCGTGTACGCTTTGGGATGCTAACTTTTATTTGACAGTTAAAGGACTTATTATAAACCGTACAAATTATCAAGATAAGTGTTACTTTTTGTATAGAATTTTATGTATGATAATCCCATGGGGTCACTGGTAATTATTAAACTTGTTCATAACTTAGTATTGTTAAATTAATTATACAATACATTGTATAGCACTGATACATTTATAAGTGTAATATATCTGTGGAAATGTGTAATATATTTTTTATTATATCAGAATGTATTTTGTTTACTTTCAGTAAATTATAATTTTTTAAAATAATCTTCTGTTTCCAACTTTTCAATATGCTCGCGCCCCACAGTTTGAGAAACGCTGATATCCAATCAAAATCTTGAGTCTATGTGTAATAGTTTCTGAGAAAAAGGTATGGGATGATGCATCAAATGTAATCCTTGCGAGAAGCTTGTTACATACATTTTATGTTTAAAAACATTAAAACAGTTTTATTTTGGCTGGTTCAGAAATCATTTTTCCAGTTTAGAGTACTTTTCGAAGTTTAAAAGAAACTGTGTCTACAACAACAAAACCTAATGAAAACATTCGAAATATTGTATAATCAGGTATATTTAAATGCCATCACAAATTCATACCACCATATTGATACATTTTCACATTATATTTATGGTTTATTATTATGATTATTAGTCTTTAGGGTCAACTGTAATATCAGTAATGCATCAAAGCTAAAAATTCTAGAAAATTGATACAGAATTTGAGAAAATTGATGCAAATGCTACAAAATATCTCGTTAAACAAAAACTGAAAAATGATATATGTATTTTCTGGCAATTTAAGACTTTTTTTTTGTTTCTTATTTTATGCAGAGTAAATTAAGAAGATAATAATGTTTAATAAAACAGGACAAATAAATGTTGTAACTCATTATTTTTGTGATGAAGTATTTACATCAAAAATGCAATTTTCTCAAAATGATTGTTTTCAAACTGCGTGTACTTTTTTTTCTCAGAATATACTGAATGAGCATGCAATATTTACTGCTTATAAATGATATGTAACTATATATACTGAAGTTAGTTTTGGGGGATTTTCCGAAATATTTTGCTAAAGAGTAGTTATTGTAAAGAAAATGACAATTTTCAAAAAATTCATAGTGTGACTTTTACGTTGCATGTTTTTTTGAAAAAATCAAGGGACACATTTAAAAAATTTAATTTCAGTATAAATATAAAAGTATAATCAATATGCAGACAAAATTTGAATTTTTTTCTGAGAAAAAGTTACATAAAAGTGCTCAATTTAACATTGTAAATTAAATTTGTTATTAGAGTAAAGCTATTTTTCTGCCTAAAGGAAACAATATTTGAGTGGCTTTTATAAAGTATTGAGAAAGCGGAGGATTTCCTTGTAATCTCGTCGAGGATCTTCGATTAGAAATCTGGATACTTCGACTTTTGATAGCAAGATTAATGCCCCCTCCCAGTAATGGAGGTGTGACTATCAATATATATGCTTGATAAAGCCTTACTTTCTTGTCTATCAACTCAACTTTTTCTGTTTCCTGCAAAGCATTGTTAATATTAGATGGAAAGTTAAAAAAAAAAAAAAAAAAAAAAGGAACCTGAATGTTTAATGGACCACTAGTGAAGTTTTCAACAAAACGGCTGTTCCATGATCAATAAATAACATTCTGTGAAGGATCGGATCAATTTATATATAATCCATTTTTCTCAACATAAGTTTGATGTGAATTATAATATGGCAAAAATAACTCGAAAAGTATTTTTAATTGCAATACACCTTACGAAATGTTGTTTGAAACAAGTAACAGAACTTTTTAATTTTCTAGCTTGTCTGTATTTCTTAATCTAAGAACCTCATCCAGCTGTCGGTTGCCTAAGAGGTTAATAAATTCTCTCAACTCATATGAGAAGCTTTAAGTGAAATTTAATGGCTTTCATTCATTTTTGCTGTCAATTTTTCCGAAAATATAGGAGATCATCCTTTCTTAAGATAAATTCTTTCATCCTTGGCCATAGATTTTAATAAAAGAACTTTATGAAATAATTTCTCACGCAAATTTCAATTCAAATACCAAATAAATACTACAGAGCCATAAAACACCTTTTTACTACTGTTCGTAGACTTCTATTATTAATAAAGTTGAAATTATTATATTCGGTGGTGGATCATTTCAAATTCATGCCTGATTCAGTATGCTAGTTGAAAAAGTACGCGGCTCTTTAAACAAAAAACAAAACAAAAAATAAATAAATAAATGACAAAATATATAGAGAATTTTACTCATTTTCATTTGAATTCGGGCCTCTCGTAAAGACAGCTTCACGGACACTTCCCAATATATTTCTAACTTACTTCTAAGAATATTTTGATTAAAATAGATATGGAAATTTTTCTACAAAAGAGTTTAAAGTACCTTTTTTGAGCAAAAGTTACTAAGCATTCTGTGCTTTTTTTATTAACGAGGGGAGTTCAAATAGCAAGAAAAAAGTGTATTTGTGAAGTACTTGCTGCTTGAGTCTTTCAAATGTCTTAAATTATATTTCATAAATATTGAAAAAGTTGCTCGAGTCAAACATTTCTTTTGTACGATTTTCTTTCAATGAAAGTTAACCACTGCAAATAATTATTCTTTGATCGAACCATGTGTGTCATTTTTTTGACTCATAACATGGTAATAACCATCCAGAAATCCGCTGGGGGAGATTTTATCTTGGTATTTCACACATTAAGATTCCTTTAGTTCTAATAATTGACACGTCGCAAAAATTGAAAAGCGGTTACAATCATTGGTTTTGCATTTTTTTTAATATGTCTAAGTGCACTTTGTAAATCTGTTTAAAACTCTGCGTTTGAGGAAACAGTGCAATATATTTTAAATTTTGAATATTCCCACCCCAAGAAAAGCAAAGTTGAAAGGCTCTTTCTTAAGTCAGAAAGAAATGCCCTTTTTATTTTTTAATTTACTGTTAATGTTTAGTTTGAGTTGAGGATTTTTGTTTTGAAGTTTCCATCTTTCTATCTCTGAGCATGATTTATAATATGTTTATATTTATACATAAAATTCAATAAAAGTATTGCGTTGTTTATATCAGAAAGAATTCAATCGTCAAGCAAATACATTTGTATGATGTAAGTGAAAGGTTTAATTTTGAATGGTGATTGATGTAAATTAACTAATTTTCACTTATTTTGTCTAATCAATGATTATAAGAAATGATTTATTGGAAGACGGATGGTGCACCATACTCCATAGTTAACATCTACAAAAAAAAAAAAAAAAAAAAAAAATTGACTACTAGTGCCATCCATACAAGAACGAGTTTTGAGAGTCTTTCCATGCGTTGTTCTTTTCCATACGTATTTTTTTTTGGCATATGTAAGTTGACAACTCAAACCTTGCGATCTGTGTGCAATGAAATAATTCTACCAGTACTTCGTTTCATAGTCGGAAGATTTTCACACAATTTTGACTAACACCAAAGTTCCACGAGAAGATGAAGAGTTTTATAGCAGGTGAGATTCAGCATCCAGTAGAAGAAGCTGCAATTTCAGTGGATTGAAGGGGAAAAGCCCTCTGAATTAGGCAAATAAGTAAACAGCTACAGAATCTCAATCTTAAGCTATGCACCCTCCCATTTCTTCCAGAAATCTGTTCAACAATTTTGAATTAAGGGCAGCAGAACATTTTCTTGTTAGTACTTTCTGTAAGAACTAGCTTGCCAACTTGAAAGGTTCGAATTTAAAAAAAAAAATTTTTTGTGTGTGGTACTTGTAGTCCTAAATATTCACTTCGAAACTTTTCTCTAGAGTCCTTCAAAAGTTTATCTTGAGATTTTAATGTTTTCTCTGAAATTTGACGAAATCACATAAGTCTAAATCACTCACATTCAAGGATGTATTGGTAATAGGGAACATTACTGATGTTATGGGTACTAGGTCGTGGGAATCCTCTGACACGTTAGTCTCAAAGGGCGACTGTGGTTAATGGATTAACTGTCACATAAAAAGTGAGTTGTTCATATGTCAAAACTGCATTCCCTAAAGTTTGATTCAATAGATCTTTGAGTACTCTAATAAGTCTCTCCTACCAACCTTCCTCCTCCTTATGAGGAATGAACTTCCATTTTATGCGTTGAATTTCTGTTTCTTACTCAATTTTTATCCAGTGCAGTCTTTGAACTTCCATGCAGTATCATTGAAAATTCACCCTGCGACATAGCCATCCTGTGATGACTATGTCGTTCCGGATCCGCGTAAGCTAGAGGTGTGGGATTATCAAAATGATGAGACATATTGGTCCTTAATACAACTTTTATTAAGAATAACTTATATTACTTAATTCTAATTGACAACTTTATTTAAAGTCAGAGTTAACACCCAATTAAACCTTGTATTCAAGTCAGATCACGCAACTAGAACATTTATCTTAATTATAATAAATAAACCGATTCATCTAACTACCTATACCAAATATTACCTTTTGCAGATCTCCTTCCTTCAATGATTGAGTGATATCTATAATGTAATTAAATATGCGAGCTTTCCAACTTCTTTATAATGAACTTCTATTTCTTCCAAAGCTATAGGACAGCTAACTCTTGATCTGAAAGATTCCACACTAAGCTATCTTTAAACTTGCCGCCCTTATCATCAAAGCTTCTATCCTTTTAAAGTATATCTCATTTACATATTATATTCGTTTATCTTCTTGGTATTGGGTTGGAAAGGTTTTGCCATTAATCGTGGCCGTCAAAGAACATAGGAGTTATGTTAGCAGAAGGACGCGAGAGACGTTACAACCCATTATCAGTATAACGATACAAAGCCGGTTCGTTCCGGCTATGAAGTAGCTTAAGCGCGGTAGAAAGTTATTGGTTGACAGAGATGTAAGCAGCTCCAAATTCCCTCGTGATACAAGGCACATGTGTAGTGAGTAATTCATATAACTTTTCACTATTTTTCAGAATGATAAAATGAATACCTATTATACTTCCAACTCATTAGTGCTCCTTACTCTATCAGCAGATAAAGATACAAATTTACTTTAGATTGGTCTTGCATTCTACCTCTTACACGATATTAATGACCTTTCTGACAATCCCTCTTATCTTGAAAAATTGTGACAAATATTTGCGTCCTGCATGATAGTTTTTCTTATGGAAAAATTTCCTCTTAGTCAGAATGAGAAAACAGAATAGAGAGAGAAGACTATATATGATCATCTTTACGTTCAGTGATTCTAGTTTTAAGGATCTTTAAATATATTTACAAGTAAAGTACTGATTATGTGTCGATAAAATACTATTTTTGCCTAGAGCATATCAGGATATTTTCAACTTCTCGGACTTTGGAACTAGAAACGTTACCTCAAATTTCTGTTTTCAGATCACCTATGACAGTCATATAAATAACAGAGTGGTAATCAGAGAATTTATTTGAATATCATATTACTCTCTTATCTGTCACACATTAAGGATTTCAATTTTTTTTCTCTCTCACAATGGAGATTTTCTTCATAAATGAAACTTCGTCAAACAAATTGTGCCCCTTCAAATCATTAACATTCAAAAAGATGTTGTAAAGAGCAGAGAGAAAGAATATCTACGGTATTCATTCACCTTAGAAAGCATTTCCAGTTTTCCGTAAAAGTACCTGATTCGGTTTAAAACAAAAGCTCGCCGTTCTTTAAGGCTACCGTAGAGTTTCTCCAATACGTTAATCAGGTAAAAATATTGAGCTTCTAAGAGAATTAGCTAATATTGCTTCAACTCAAGAAGCAGAAAGTTCTAACAGAAACATTGACACTGATGTAGTTGGCGCTACTCTTAACTTAGCAAATGTTATTTAATACCTCATGCCGATTGGGTTCTAATAAAAGTGCAAACAGCATAAACACTTTTTTATGCATCAACAAATACATGGATTCTGAATTTATTTCACAATACTTGGGGATTTTTCCATTTTGAACCAGAAAAAATTTCTAAAATAATTTATTAAATTTATTACACAACTCAAGGGGTAAGTGACTACTCCAAGGCGATGTTTATTGCAACCACACTTCAGATGATAAGGAGTAAAATCTTTAAAGATTCAAAAATATTCTGAATAGCCAACAAAATTGCTGTTTTGATCATTTTTGTTAGTTTTACCGAAATTTTCCATTCTAACCTTAGGTAATACTAATCTAAATTCCCTGCTAAACCTAGCACATTTGCCTTCATATTTTGAAATCGATTCACTTTTGACATTGCTTTTCTATCCTCTCAAGATAAAGCATCTATTATATATAACTTCTTGAGACGTTTCATGCGCATCTGAAGCCCCAGTTATCGATTAGAGCAACTTATTTGGCCTCAATGGGAGAGAATGAAAATGATTGAATTCATTATAAAAAATAATCCATAGAAGTTAAATAAAATAATTTATTCATTTTATTAACTGCTCATTTTATCTTATTTATGGTTGAAAGCACATTTAGTTTTTATTTCACGAGCCCTAGCATACTTTTCTACAGTATTTTTTTAAAATCAGGAGTGAGATGTTCAATTCTCATCACATTTCTATTATTGCATTTCTATTGACTCTTGTTGATCTTCATTCAAGGAAAAGTTTGCTTACAAATAAAATATAAAAACCAATTTCTCCGGCAAATTTCTTCCAACGTGAAAGTGTTTTAGCTGACAAAGATTTGTCAATGTAATAGCATTCAACAATTTATTCCCATTAGGATTCAAGTTGTAGCTCCTCATGTTACAGCAGTCTAATTGATTTGAGGCTAATTTTTCTTCAAATCTTGTGACTCTACAGGTGATCTCTTAGTACTTTGTTTTGCTAAGAGGGAAAAATCCCTCATGAGAAAGAAATATCACTTCAAAGCGGATTTTGTGATTGTTTTCATGGGCCGCCCATGAATTAAAGGAAGGGCAAAGCTTTGGCTCGATATCTACATATTTTGACAGCGTGTAATAGGTGATTGATAGAAGCATAGAAAAAAATGGGTTAGAACGACCTCAAATTATCAAACGGCAATGCCGATACACTAGTGAATTGATTTTATGAGGGCAGAAAAACCATAAAAATCCCAATGCTCAGGTGTGATAATTCTTTTTAAAAAGGCCTCTTCAAAATCAGACGAAAAGAAAAGTTCTGCCAACGGCAATCTCTGTCAGAGAAGCCTTTTTTCAACATCGAATGTACTTAGAGTTCGGTGTTAAAAAAGCTTACGGTGCAACCTGGATACCTTCAAGACTTGTAGAAGATGTACTTAAGAAACAATTTACCTGTTTGGATCCAAATACTTTTAGATCAACGCCTTTTGCTTATCTACTTTTATCCAAGAGAAAGGTGTTCCTCAGGGTTGTGTTTTAAGTGTTTTATTGTTCCTAATCAATGGAATCCCTCCTATCAATCATTTCATTTAACAATCTGTGTCAATGTACGAATCTTATTCATCTCATTCTATGACACTTGTGGACTCGAAACATGAATAAATCCAATGAAGCGCACTGAAATGGTTTTCACAGAGAAAACAACCTTCCACCCTAAAAGTTGCCTCTACCAATTGAACCTTTTTAACGGAAATCCTTTTAGAGACGTTACATATGCATCCACCCAAATGTCAATCACATTTCGTACTTGATCAAGATCATCCCCTCGGGCATTGAACAGCCGCAATGAGTGTGATGGCACACCCGTCCCAAAAGTGCATCCTTTTCTCAAGGAGTTTTCACAAGGGCTGAGTTTCGAAATCACGACGTCAGCCATGAGATGGCGACTATCAAAATTTGACTATACCACCTTCGGAAAGAGTTGTCTCATGGATTGAGACATACTTTTAGACTGCATTCAGATTTTTACAAAAGGATAGAAATCTGAAACCCGTATTGGAGCCGCGGCAGTTTTCCAGTTTGCAACCATCATGTATGCTCTTCCTACCACAGTTTGAATTGATTCCGCAGAGTTCCATGCCCTGGTGTTGACCTTTGAACATATTTTCAGTCCCATCTTCTAAAATTCATTATTTACATACACTCGGTTGTAGCATTAAAAATATTATATCTCTTTAGTCATCTGCCCACCTCATTTTAATCTCTAGATAACGTTAATTCATTATTTATATTGTGTAAAACAGGAAAAGGTATTGATTTTTGTTGAGTTTCCGGTGAATGACGGAAATGTATGAAGCTGACGGCATAGCATGTTCAGCGACAGGATCAACAAATTTCCTGTCCGAATTCAGGATTTAATGCCTCCCTTTTGTCGAATGCTGCATGACTATGGCATTCTAACTGGGACAAGCAAATGAAGAACAAACCGTCATGCTTATTTTTTCCTTTTCAGAGGAGTACGGGATGAGTACGGGAGTGACAATCCCAATTCCATGTTCCCCTCTTCTCCTGTCCTTTTTCGTTGTCCTTTGTTTGGAGTTTTTTGTATTTGACTTATGCATAAAATTTACGCAATATTGTCTCATAATCCATTATTATATCTTCCTCTTTTTGGTTCCAAGTTATTATTAGCAGCACTAAATAAAAATGATAAAATAAAAAAAAACAACTTTGAAACTCTTTTTGTTGAATTTTTCAAATAAATCTACAAGTAAAGACTAGCTGAAAAATCCTTACCTATCTGACGCTATCGGGGTGGCCGCGAAGCACGCCCGTTGAGCTCGAAGTGGGGTTGTCAGCAGCAGATGGCGTGCCTCTTGCGTGAGTCATTCTTTCGTAAAGAGGTTGGAGTGCTAGACAGTGGGAATTTCAACCATATCGAGAAGTCCTACTTTTTTTAAAAAAAGGAGCGCCTTTATGGGTATGTCCTGTCTGGCCATGTTATGGGGGATTTTCTTTGTCTAGTATAGGATGCACTCCGGTGGTTACACTTTGCACGTCAAGACAATGTGCGAAATCGGAGTTGGGCGATGAATCCGATCGTAGAATAAGAATTCGGGGTAATTATAGTGACAATGCAAAGTGACATCGTTATTTTGTGTAAGCTCCAAGGCCCAGAATCATGGAGCACTCCTGTCACTATAAACTCTACTCTTTCATGGGCAGATCATTTCCTTTTCCATATCAAGTACAAATAGCTGATAGCTTAAAAATGCTCAATTTTTCTTAATTGAACGCAAAGCTGGCACTAGTTTTGATAAAGTTTCTCCTTTTTTTAATTCATTAATTATAAATCCTCTTGATGCTGATGTAGATAACATAAAAAAAAACTTCGTTCTAGTTTGAAATGTTCAGAAAGATCATTAATATATCATCCTTTGGTTCAATATCTGTTAATATTTCTACTCATGATTCACGTAACTTCTCCAGAAAAAGGATGTGTATGAAATGAAGAACACTTCTGAAAGAACAAAATATGTATAACCAAGAATCTTGATAGCCAATACTAAACACATTATCCTCACATTCAATACCCCAAGGATTCCATCTTCTATCAAAGCAGGCTATATTAATTGTTCTCTACAACTTTTTATTGCAAACTCTCTCCTTCGTTATCAGTGTCAACGTTTTGATCACTCAAAGATTTCTTACCACGGTACAACAATCTGTGCAAATTGTGATACGCTTAGCCATGCTAGTGATCAGTGCACCTTTTACCTACCTTTAAATGTATGAATTGAAAAGATAATCCTATTTCATACTCTAGATCGTGTCCGAAATGAATCTATGAAAAGAAATTACAAAATTTTAAAAATTCTTAAAGGATATCCCTGAAGCACTTAGTATTGTAAATTCTCCGAGAGGGCATCTCGTATTCTAATGCTCTATTAGCTAGAAATTCGTAACATTAAGTTTGTACCGAAACTCAATCTTAATATGTTTCTTCAACAAACTCCTCCACAAAATATAATACATAATCACTCATCAACGGTACCATTTAAATTGTCAAAGAAAAAAATCTCTTTCGAATCAGAGCAGCAAATCAATTACTTTCACTACCAATTCAGCAAAAACCAATTACTCTTCAAAGAAAAAAAAACGGGGGGGGGAATAATTCGCAAATAATTAAACCAATGAAGCCATCAAAGAAGCGGATTTCAATGTCTCATCCCCAAAATTCTACCCACCGGAAAAGGAAAACTTTTCTTTCGAATCGAAAGGAACCCGGTTGTGACGGACTCACGCTTCTTTTCTTTAACATAATCTCTGGGTTTTTCGGTGGCCAAGATTAATGGCAACTCTTTTCCAACCAAAACCCAAGAAGCAAAATGTGAACAAGAAATGCAAATAAGATAGCTTTTAAAAGAACAAAAGTTTCAGTAAGCGGGATAGCAATTTGGGTAATGTTATGCTTGCAGGAAATACAAGCGTGAATTGACAGCCTATCGTAAAGTTACCTGGAAACCCAGCCATTACTACAAGGTGCATACCATTGCACGCGCACCCAGACGTTTCCATATAAAGATTGAAGTTAAGTTTGGGATTAAGGTAGGACTGATTATTTTATATTAAGATTGTAATATTATTAGAAGTGCAAGTGTAGGCGGATTAAATAATCAAATAGAGGAAGTGGTCTAAGTTTCGCGATTCGGTTTAACTATCATTGTGTGTTTTGTTCATTATAGATTCTCACTCATTTAAATTTATCTAAATTGTTACATTTAAGTTATATTCTTAATAAAGTCATATTAAGAACTTAAAATGTCTATTTATTTTGTGATTCCGACACCTCTAGCTCACGCTGACAATCAAAGATATGGTAATCATACGAGGGCCATATCACATTGGCACCCAACCAAATTTAACTTATATGACCCCGGGGTAGGAAGCTCGAGTGGGTTTGGTATTTTACCCGAAGTGTGCTTTTCCGGGTCGGAAAATGTGGCCGACTTTTTGGAAGCCATAGACAATCAAATAAAATTACTAGAAATACCTAGTGATTTAGCATGTGCTTATTTGGAAGGTCATCTCCAAGGAAGGGCCCGAGATTGGTATCAGATATTCGGATCAGTGTTAGTGCAGGATACCGCCACGGATTTCGCGCAGCTAAAAGCAGAATTATCAAAAGCATTCCCCGCCATAAGAAATAAGAAATATTTGGAGATGAGGTTTTATGCCTCTCAGCAGGGAAGGAATCAGGAGCCAACGGATTTTGTTTACGATTTATTAAAATTGTATCAAAAACTAGAACTAGGGATGTCGCATGTGGACTTGATAGATCATATTTTAATTAGACTCGAACCACAAGTGCAAGACTACGTGGAGGTCCGAAATCCACAAAACACGGTACAACTTTTAGAGAGATAAATTTGAAGAGAGGTATTCTTGCAAAGCAACGCGGGGTTCGCAGAATGGTGATAATGTGGAAAGACGAGGTTAGAGTGAGCGTAGGATGTCTAATGTTGGTGATAATCGCAGAAATTGGAGAAATTCAGAAGTTGGGCGTATACCAAATAATGGCAGAAATGATTATAGGGGTAACTATGAGAATGGCCGTCAAGGAAAACAATGATTCGAAAGCAGGAATAGATTTCAGAACGATGACCGGAGATTCAACGATAGGGGATACCAATTTAGAAAAGGAGATCGAAATTATGATTTTATTAGAGGGGACCGCAGAAATAGGGGTTCGAGTGAGAGTTTCAGTCTTAGCGATAGGATACAAAGGGGAGGATTCAATCTTTTGAAAGTTAATGATGTTCAAAGTAATCAAAAGAATTCGGCAGTGGATATACCGATTAAACTTTCTACGATATGTATTGTGACGGGCTCACGCGTCTTTTCTTTAACATAACCTCTGGGTTCTTTGACGGCCAAGATTAATGGCAACTCTTTTCCAACCAAAATCTGAGAAGCGAAATGCGAATAAGAAATGCAAATAAGATAGCTTTTAAAAGAACATAAGTTTCAGTAATCAGTGTGGCAATTTGGTGAATGTTATGTTTGGAGGAGATACAAGCGTGAATTGACAGCCTAACGTAAGGTTACCGGGACACCCACCCACTGCTAAAAGGTGCATACCATTGCACGCGCGCCCAGACGTCTCCATACAGTGATTGAATCTTAGTTTGGATTAAGGTTGGACAGATTATTTGATATTAGGACTTGTAATATTATCAGAAGTGAGAGTAGGCGGATAATATAATTATTCTGATAAAAGTGGTCTAAGTTACGCGATTCGGTTTAACTATTTATGTGTGTTCGTTCATTCTAGATTCTCATTTATATAAATTTATCTAAATTATTAGAGGTTTAAGTTATATTCTTAATAAAGTCATATTAAGAACTTAAAATGTCTATTTATTTTGTGATTCCGTCACCTCTAGCTCACGCTGACAATCAAAGATATGGTAACCATAGGGGGGCCATATCACATTGGCACCCAACCAAATTTAACTTATATGACCCCGGGGTAGGAAGATCGAGTGGGTTTGGTATTTTACCAAAAGTGTGCTTTTCCGGGTTGGAAAATGTGACCGACTTTTTGGAAGCCATAGACAATCAAATAAAATTACTAGAAATACCTAGCGATTTAGCATGTGCTTATTTTAAAGGTCATCTCCGAGGAAGGGCCCGAGATTGATATCAGATATTCAGATCAGTGTTAGTGCAGGGTACTGCCACGGATTTCGCACAGCTAAAAGCAGAATTATCAAAAGCATTCCCCGCCATAAGAAAATCGAAAGATTTAGAGACGAGGTTTTATGCCTCTCAGCCGGGAAAGAATCAGGAGCCAACAGATTTTGCTTCCGATTTATCAAAATTACACCAAAAACTGGAACAATGGATGTCGCAAGCGGACATGATAGATCACATTCTTGTTAGACTCGAACCACAAGACCGAGGATTCAACGAAAGGGGATACCAATTAGGAAGGGAGATCCAAATGATGATTTTAATAGAGGCGACCGCAGAAATAGGGGTTCGAGTGAGAATTTCAGTCGACGCGATAGGATGCAAAGGGGACGATTGAATGTTTTGAAAGTTAATGAGTTTCAAAGTAATCAAAAGAACTCGGCAGTATGATAGATCACATTCTTAGACTCGAACCACAAGTTCAGGACTACGTAGAGATCCGAAATCCACAAAACACGGTACAACTTTTGGAAATCTTAGCTAAATTTGAAGAAAAGTATTCTTGTGCAAATCAATGCGGGGTTCGCAGAATAGTGATAATGTGGAAAGACGGGGTCAAAATGAGCATAGGATGTCTAATGTTGATGATAATCACAGAAATAGGAAAAATTCAGAAGTTGGGCGTAGACCAAATAATGGCAGAAATGATTATAGGGGTAACTACGCGAATGGCCGTCAAGGAAAACAATGGTCAGATAGTAGGAATAGATTTCAGAACGAAGACCGAGGATTCAACGAAAGGGGATACCAATTAGGAAGGGAGATCCAAATGATGATTTTAATAGACGCGACCGCAGAAATAGGGGTTCGAGTGAGAATTTCAGTCGACGCGATAGGATGCAAAGGGGACGATTGAATGTTTTGAAAGTTAATGAGTTTCAAAGTAATCAAAAGAACTCGGCAGTGGATATACCGATTAAAATTTCTGCGATATGTATATCTCCAGTGGAACTTCCATATGTTCCTATTTTATTAAATGAAACATTTTTGAAAGCGTTATGGGACACTGGAGTGGAGAAATCATTTATACCTGAGGAACTATATAAAAAATATTTTTTTATAAGCAAGTAAAAAAATCGCGTGCTCAGGTGATCACAGCACAGGGAGCGAAATGTCAAAATATAGGAATTGTAGAATTGAATATTCGAATTAGGGAGTTTGAAAAACCTTGGTTGTTTCATGTGTTGACAGATTTTGAATACCCATGTGTTCTTGGGGTAGATTTCATAAGTGCATCAAAGGTTGTTTTAGACTTTGATCGAAATTCGTTAAAGATTCCCGATTCGCAAATAGAGAAGGTGGTTAAAACAATTGAGCAAGAAAATGTAGAAATAGATCTGTCTAAGACAAAGTTGGAGGATAAGCAAAAACAGGAGTTACAAAATTTGTTTAGAAGTTTTAAGGGATTGTTCTCAGATAAACCAGGTCTTACTCATGTTTTATACCATGAAATTGATACGGGAAATAATCCACCAGTAGTTTCCAGGCCGTACAGATATGACCGGCAAAAGCAAGCAATAATTTATTTTCATATACAAAAAATGTTACGAGAAGAAATGATTGTTCCAATTCAATCCCCGTACTCGTCACCGGTTGTGTTATGCAAGAAAAATAATGGGTTACCTCCGGATAATCCGGAAACTTATAGATTTGCTGTCGACTATCGGAAACTTAATTCTATTACAAAGTATCCCTTACGGTTAATAGATTATTTAATAACGAACATTCCCCATACGACAATTATGTTGTCTCTTGATCTAAGAAGTGGGTACTTTCAAATGGCAGTAAACCCCAGTGATATTGTTAAGACCGCGTTTGTTGTAAAAAGTGGCACCTACGCATTTCGACGTATGCCATTTGTCTAATCAGGGGCGGCTCCCAGTTTTCAGAAGGCAATTCACCTAATCCTGAAACCGGTGATAGAGAAGTTTGTGAGTGCATATATGGATGACGTGATAATCTCGTCTCCATCGTTCACTCAACATGTCGAGCATTTAAAGGAAGTTTTTAGGCTATTACAAGATGAAGGATTGACCTTAAATAAGGAAAAATGTAGATTTGGTTGTGATGAATTGAAGTATTTAGGATTGATTATTAGTAAGGAAGGAATCAAAACGGATGAGACAAAGGTTCGAGCCATACTTGAGATAAAACCACCGCGAAATTCTAAAGAGGTATCTAAGTTTTTGGGTATGTCCCAGTGGTACGTGAAATTTATTAAAAATTATGCTGATCTTTGCGAATTATTTATAATCTTAAATGAAATTTAAAATTTTTTTTCTGGTCCATTGAGGCGCAGAAGGCATTCGATACGGTCAATGCGGCCATAACAAAGGCGCCAGTTTTAAAATTGCCGGATTTCCAAAAGCCTTTCGAGTTATTTACAGATGCTAGTTTAATAGGTGTGGGAGCGGTTCTAAAACAGGAACAGAGACCAGTTGTATTTGCTTCGCGTACACTTAGCAATGCTGAGAGGAATTACATGGTAGCCGAGAGAGAATGTTTAGCAGTAGTTTGGGCGCTCAATAAATTCAGAACATATTTAGGATCATTGCCGATAAAAGTTATTACTGGTAATGCCGCTTTAACGCGTTTAACTGATGGGAAAAATTTGTCGAGTAGGATGATCAGATGGGCATTCTAATTAGCAGAATTTAATATAGAACGGGAACATAGGCCTGGAATTCAAAATGCGGTGGCGGACGTTTTATCCAGAAACCCGATTGAAAGTATAATGGGAGAGAATGTTAATTGTATAATAATCAGGGATTAGTACTTACGTCACGAGAACAGTTAATAACAGAGCAAAAGAATCACCCAGAATTAGGTCATAACTATAGATATTGAGAAAACCCGGAAGATAACTCTGTTAATGCGACGATATGTGTGAATTGGTCCCGCGACTTCCGTCTAATTGAAGGCTTGTTGTTTTATGCGAAACACGCAACGTCGTTAGGTGAAATGCGTGTATACATTCCAAAGTCTTTAAGAAATGACATCTTACTCGAATTCCACGACAAGCCAATCGCAGGTCATTTTGGCAGATTTAAAACTTATCATAAAATTCGGGACGTTTGTTATTTCCCGTATATGAGAAAATTTATTGATCAATATGTCTCTACATGCCATATGTGCCAAGTTAATAATTATAAAAACGCGTTACCAGCTGGTCGATTAAATCCGATTGTATCAAATTATCCAAATGATATAGTTACGTTAGATTTGTTAGGTCCGTTATCCTACATCGAGAGTGAGACGTAATCGATATATTTTAGTAATTACCGATCATTTCAGCAAATGGGCTGAAATTATACCTCTTAAAAAGGCCGCGGCTAATATAATAGCGGATACTTTTTTTGATAATTTTATATCGCGTTTTGGAGCTCCAATAAAATTAATAAGTGATAACGGTCCCCAATTTATATCCGAAATTTTTAAAAATTTAAGTGAAAGATTAGGCATAAAGCATGTGAAGACTGTTGTATATAGGCATCAGGCAAATAGAACCTAACGCGTAAATTGCGATCTAGTGCAAATGATTGCAAATTATGTAAATGATCAACACGATACTTGGGACCAATTCTTACGTGAGTTTGCTTACGCTATTCGTACAGTAGTGAATGAAACGACGGGAAAAACCCCTGCGGAATTATTTTGGGTCAAAAGTTGATTACCCCATTTCAAAAATTAGTAATGATTTCAGACGGAACTGAATTTGCAGAAAGAAATATTGAGAAATTGTTTGATGAAGCTAGATTAAAAACAAAAACTAAACATGAAAGATGGGAAAAATATTATAATAGACGCAGGCGGGATGTACAAATTAAGGTAGATGACTGGGTCTTATTAGAGACACACCCTTTAAGTTCAGCAGCGAATAAGATATGCGCGAAATTCAAACAAAAATTTGAAAGTCCGTATAGAGTGTTAGAAGTAAGAAATAATAATAATATTGTAATATGGAGGTCACAGGAAAAGGTTAACCGTCAATGTTGATCAAGTAAGAATATATCGTCACAGGAAATGTGACGAGATTGAGTTAGGAACAGGTCGCTCGGATAGTATTAGTTCACGTCAGGAAGCGAGTAGTTTTGAAAACGTACATCGAAGAACAAATGAGTCGCAATATGGGAAGAAGAAAGGGTCTGAGGTAAAGCGTGAGTTAGAGGAAAAAGGGATAAATCT
>BMAV01024262.1:730737-754593 GCA_019973955.1 Trichonephila inaurata madagascariensis | reverse complement strand
AAATCTTAAATCAAATCAACGTGAGATACACATAGGTAGGGCCGATAAGCGCGGATCACTTATCAGATCACTACCTAGCTCTTTTTCCAGTAATAACACAAGAATTAAAAGAAAGCGTCCAGATATAGGAGATAAACGGTTGTATGGATTTTGGTCAAGTGTACCACAAAGAAAGTGGCAGAAACACGGACCCAATAAAATAAATAAAATACCATTGTCATCAGATTATATTTCTATAAGTAGGAAGAACCGAAAGGAAGTGGTTCAATATAGAAAAGCTACAATCTGTGACCAAGCATGAAAAAGGAGCATTAGTCCCGATCGGGCAATGGAGTAAAGTCAAGCTAAGCTGGGAAAAGCCGAAGAGAAAACTACAGACCCTACATCAGGCAACATACGGGATCAAAGAGCACCCGAGGAATGAGAAGAGGGGCGAACAGTGATAGCACCTTGTCAATGGAAGTCCTGGTGGGAGACAAGCCATAAAAATCAGGTTGTATTGTCTCATTTTTATGTTCTTTCCAACAAGTGGTCGGAAGAATTATTGCAAAGAAGGAAGTCTCGGGCGGTGTTTAAAAGTTATAATCCAAGCAAAAATTGACACTACAATGAGTGTATATATATATATATATATATTTTTTTTTTTGAACTTTTGACTAGTAAATTTTTTTTCTGAATTGATGGAGAAACCAATTGTAATCATGCATTTGTTAACTTCGATGTATGACTTCAGTGAGATGCGACAATTCCTTTGGTTATTTTGTTTTAATGATTTATTGAAAAATGTTTATATTTGTTTAGTGTGTATATATATGTTGTTGTATTGTTCCGTATTAATGTGCATCTGGTTCAGGGAGGCGCGGCGTAGTCAGGTCACTAACAATAACATTAACAGAGCTGCGCGACTTATTGGGAGTTTAGCGGAACCGGATGCGGGGTGTACATGAAAGTTTGTTGTAATTTAAAAATGATATATAATGCATAAGAATTGTGAAACATACTGGTATTATGTGAATATAGATTTTGCCAAGTAACTTAAAGAGTTTTTATTTCAGGGTGACAGACCCTGAATTCCAATTTATCCTCAACTTGGAGAAGAAAACCGAGTCTCCAAGTCTCTTTGTAACCTGAAATGGATGGAAATGGAAGAGAAAATTGTATATAAGTTTTTAAGTAGTATTTAAGTAGAATTAAGTTAGTTAAGGGATATACGGACCTCTTTTTTTTCCATCCAAGTCAAGGATGGTTTTTTCCCCGGTCTCCCGCTCTGATGAAGTATACCCACATATGTAAAAGTGAGAATATACCATGATTAAAATGCAAAACTGTTAATGTTGGTCTAGTTAATTGAGTAAAATTTATTGTGTCTGCCAAGAGTTCAAATTAAGGAGGAATATTAAATTTAATTTTTAAGATGAATAATGAAAATTAAAGTTTAAGTTAAATATTGGAAATTAATAGTTAAAATGAGGATTCAAGGTTAAAATTTAAATAAAACTTAGAAAGTGAGGACATTAAGAAATAAAAATTTAGGCACGTAATTTCTTAAGGGTCAGGTAGACCCTTGAAAAAATCACGTTTTGCTTCTTGGAGGGGATTGTGACGGGCTGACGCGTCCTTTCTCTAACGTAACCTCTGTGTTCTTTGATGGCCAAGATTAATGGCAAATCTTTTCCAACCCAAATCTAAGAAGTGAAACGAAGGTGTAGATGCAAACAAGATAGCCTTTAAAAGGACAGAAGTTTTAGTAAGCGCGATGGCAATTTAGAGAAAGTTCTGTTTGTAAAAGGTAGAAGTGTAATTTGACGGCCTACCCAAGAACCACGGAAATCTTGCCATTACTACAAGGTGCATACTATTGCACACGAGCATAACTGAATATATGAAGTTGATTGGACCGTTGCTTGGAATTCAAGGTAGGAAGATTATTTTCCGAATTCGAAATATTATTAGGTTTGAGAGTAGGTGGATAATATAATTATTTTGATAAGTGATCCAATTGCGCGATCTGTGTTAACTACGGCTGCGTGTTTTGGTTTATTCTCACTTTATATGTTTTTTCAATATATAAGTAATTTAAGTTAAACTCTTAATAAAAGTCATATTAAGAATTCTAAAATGTTTCTTCATTTCGAGAATCCCACACCTCTAACTTACGCTGAGCAAACAACGATATGGTCGACAAAGATCGACCAGATCACAAATGTACTTGTATTATGTGAATATAGATTTTGCCAAGTAACTTAGAGTTTTTATTTTCGGGTGACAGACCCTGTGAATTCCAATTTGAAAACCAAGTCTCAAATTTTTTTTATAATCTTGAATGGATTGAAGAGCAATCTAAAACAAGATTGTTACAATAGTTTAAGTAATATTAAATAGTAATTAAGTAGAGTTAAGTTAGTTAAGGGGCCTGCTGACCTCATTTTTTTCCATCAAACTCAAGGATGGTTTTTTCCCCGGTCACTCCGCTATGAGGCGGGCCCACATATATAAAAGTGAGAATCTACCATGATTAAAATGCATAACTATTAGTGTTGGTCTAATTAATTGAGCAAAATTTATTGTGGCTATCAAGAGTTCAAATTAAAGAGGAATATTAAAAATTAATTTTAAGATGAATAATGAAAATTAATAGTTAAAATAAGGATTCAAGGTTAAAATTTAAATAAAACTTGGAAAGTAAGGAGATTAAGAAATAAAAAATTAGGCACGTAATTTCTTAAGGGCCATTAAGACCCTCGAATAAATCACGTTTTGCTTCTTGGAGGAATGTGGCGGGCTTACGCGTCTTTTCTTTAACATAACCTCTGGGTTCTTTGGTGGCCAAGATTAATGGTAACTCTTTTCCAACCAAAACCCAAGAAGCGAAATATGAACAAGAAATGCAAATAAGATAGCTTTTAAAAGAACAGATGTTTCAGTAAGCGGGATGGCAATTTGGGTAATGTTATGTTTGGAGGAGATACAAGCGTGAATTGAGAGTCTATCGTAAAGTTACCTAGAAACTCAGCCATTATTACAAGGTGCATACCATTGCACGCGCGCTCAGACGCTTCCATATACAGATTGAAGTTCAGTTTGGGATTAAGGTAGGACTGATTATTTGATATTAAGATTGTAATATTATTAGAAGTGCAAGAAGGCGGATTAAACAATCAAATAGAGGAAGTGGTATAAGTTACGCGATTCGGTTTAACTATTATTGTGTTTGTTGTTCATTATATATTCTGACTTATTTAAATTTATCTAAATTGTTAGACATATAAGTTCTATTCTTAATAAAGTCAGATTAAGAATTTAAAATGTCTATTCCTTTTACAAACTCTACACCTCTAGCTCACGCTGACAATCAAAGATACGGTCACCAAAGGGGAGCGGTATCACGCGGTATCTGGAAAAAAGATTCTTCTCAGAGTTACTTGCTGAGAAAGAGGAGGTAACAGATGACGATGAAATCATTCGTCATCCTCCCAGTACTGACATTGCAGAGGTTGGTTTAGAGAAGGTAGACCTCCTCCATTTATATGGAAACTAATGAGAGATTTTTCGTCAGGCCGTAGACTTTAGTCTTCTTAAGGTATCCGACTATGTTCGGAAGCGTGATTTTAAAAAAGCGCATAAATGGATAATTTTCATGATATTTAGTGTCACTTAGACTAGAACACATGTATAAAATTGTTTTAAGGAACATTTTGACAAAAAAATTTATTTAAATACAATATTTAGGCAAAAAATTATCTTAGAATAATTTTTTTTCAAAATGTTCTTCTTTTGTGGAAAAATGCTTCTTTTAGAATAATATTTTGCCTGTGTATAGCTCAGACCTCTGTACAGAGGCTCAACTATGAGTTACAACCATTTGAAATAATTTTATTGGCGTTTTTGTCATAAAATTTCTCCCTTCTGTTGTCGTAAAACATGGATAAACCCATTTCTAAGTTATATATTTCAAAAATTCTAGTTGATGTTCTGTACAGAGGTCTGACCTATATACAGGCAAAATATTAATATATAATAGAATCATTTTTCACAAAGGAGTATATTTTGAAAATGGGCCATTCTATGTTCATTTTTTGTCAAAATATTGTACTTAAATAATTTTTTATTGTAATACTATTCTTAAAACAATTTAATATACATTTTGTGGTGGTGGTGGTGGACTAACCCCCATCTGGTCTAGTGAAACTAGACCAGATCCATGAGTCCATAAATCTGTACAAAGTCTAAGAACAGCGGGGGGATGCAACAGCCTCCTCACAGGAAAACCCCAGATATTGCAGAATGTGCTGAGGAGAAAAAGGACTGATGTTACATTTGGGCCAAATTGGGAAGATTCTTTTGCCACCCTCAAAGTTCATGCACCTCAGGTGACCAGTCGAAAATCGTGAGAATGCCGTTTGATATGATCTGGAACCCTTGAATTACATGGCGGATTCCGGGGTGTCTTTGAAAGTACTATAGGTGTACAGAATGGACTACCCAGGTTCTACATATTAATTATTTAGCCTTGGAGTAGATCTCAGTCGATGTAAGGACCATGTGGTCTTCCGGATCCACAAGATTGCTGGTAGCCAAATTCGCAAGGTCGTCCGCAACTTCATTCCTGAGAAAGCCTACTTGAGAAGGGACCCACTGTAGATGAATAGGGTGCCGATCCGAAAGCTGTTGAAAAAGGTGAAGAATACTCCTGCTTGTGCTGTCACCGATAGATGGCCAATTCGATAAATGTTGGATGGATGATCGGCTGTCTGTCAGTATCCAAATTTCAGAAAAAGCTAGATCTCTTATGTTGTTAATAAATGAAAGGCCACACATGATAGCTATTAGCTCCGTTCTAAAGACAGAAGCATGGTCAGCATTTCTTCTCTCGAATTTAATGATACGGCCAGGTAGTTCAGTTAAGACTCCACTGCCAGTAGTATTTGTCTCTCCCTTACTGCCATCAGTATAGATCTTGGCTGCATCCAGTGGAATTCCATCAATCACCTCCAGAGCCAATTGCTTATGAAGTTCGGGTTGGTCAGACATTTTATTGACATTGTTCATTAAATTATAATAGAACATGACCCCCTGGAGTCCAAGGACAGGGTTGATGAATGAAGTCAGGCAGTGGTGTTCCATATTAAAACTCAGGTTTTGTGCAAGTGCCTGGGAGAAGGGACTATTTTGTTTCAACCTTTGATTATCTTTCCAATGCTTTAAGTATTGAAAGGTTCTATGTTGATCACCATAACTGAGCAGTTTGTTGAAGTACTTGGTCAAACAATAGTTTCTTCTCATATTTAGAGGCTGAAGGTCACACTCATTTAGAACTAAGTTATTAGGACAGCTGTTACAAAGGCCTGTGATGATTCTAGCAGCACTAAGTTGTATTCTTTTAAGTTTTTTAAGGTTAGAATCTGAGGCAATAAAGAAAATGGCAGAGCCAAACTCCAAAACAGGTCTAATTAAGGTAGTATAGGTAATTTTCAGAGTAGAGGCATCTGTACCCCAATCACGCCCAGAGATGTACTTTAATACATTAAGGCGTTTTCCTTTTATTAATCAAATCCTCTATATGCCAATTGCACAGAATCTCTTGGTATAGGGTAAAACCTAGATATTTAGGATGTTTTACATATAAGAGTTTTTGATCCTTTATAAAAACAGTTGATTGATATTTATATATATGTCTATTGGTGGTAAAAAATACTGATCACAGACTTCGTGAGATTAAAGGATAATTTGTGGTTAGTTGCAAAGTCATCAACTCTGCTTAGGCACTGGGAAAGATTAGCCTCAATAGATGGTATGTCGTGACTCGAGTGCCAAAGGACAATATCATTTGCAAATAAACCAATGCTGCTCTATTCTCAGTAATCAACTTTTCCACTCCAGCCAAAAACATAGAGAAGAGCGTAGGACTGAATACTGATCTTTGAGGATCTCCCTGACTGAGTTTAAAGTCTTTGGAAAGAGTCTTATTATACTTAACACGAATAACTCTAGATTTAAAAAAATCTGAGATCCATGGCAGAGCTTTCCCTTTTATTCCAAATATATCAAGCATCTTAAGAGGAGCTTGTTTCTCCAGTCCGTATTGAAAGCTTTAGATAAGTCTAAAAATGCTGCTGCTGTATGATTGGTCGGTTTTAAATTTTGGGTATCTCTGACACATTGACAAAAGTACAAAATCTGATCTTCTGTACTATGTCCTCTCCTAAATCCAAATTGTTCCCGTGGAAGCAGATTATTGCATTCTAGAAAGTAGGTGAGTCTTCTTAGCATCCTTCTTTCCATGATTTTACATGGTATACTTGTCAAAGCAACCGGCCGATAATTCTCAGGGGAACCTTGCCCGGTTTCCTAATGGGAATGATAGTGGCTCTTTTCCCACTTTTTTCTTTTTTTTTTTGAGTGCAGCTCGGACCAAGATGAGTAATTTTAACCCCGTGTACGTTATCTGGTCTCGGTGATTTCTTCAGATCGAGAGCATTTAAAACTAAGAGTGCATAGAGAAGTCGGTCAAGAAGACTGGACTACGACAGTTGTGTACAGCCAATTTTGCCTGCCTTTCGGTATTTTTGTCAGCCTTGTTAAAAATCAGTCTACTCATTTTCTGATAATGGCTGCCTAGGATATTAGCAGTTGCTCTGTAATCATTTGGAGGGAAGCCATCCGCAGTCAAAATGGTATTGCAGACATCCACTTGAGGTCGGTCTCTACTCAGAGATTTGGCCATAACTTGGAGTTGTTAGTTCTAGCATCAATTTTACTGCATATCTCGTGCCATGATGCTCGCTTTTTTTGCTGTGTACAGACGTTTAATTTCTGCATTAGTTTTGTTAAACTCAACTCGGATACTGTCGCTGTTGGTATATTTGAGGTTTTGAAACAGTCTGTCTCTTGCTCGGAGACAAGGGTCATTGTGCATGTAGGTAGCCTTAAAACTCTTGAAATTCCCTCTAGGGTTGGTTTTCTTTGCATTACGAATAACAACTTCTTTCAAATTGAGCCAGTTTACGTTGAATTGATGAGAGAGTGACTTAAAGACTTTTTCTGTAAGTTCAGCAAAAGCTGGCCAGTCAGCTTTACCAAAATTCCAAAACATTTCTTTTGTAAGAATGCTCTTCTGGGTTTTTTTCATTTCTATTTTAATGGGAAGATGATCGCTTCCTATGTTGCCCAAGACGGACCAGCGGCAGAAAGGAAAAACATCCGCACTTGCACGAGCAATATCAAGGGCTTCTGCAGTATTGTAGCTAAAGGAGTGGTGTGTTGGTGAGCCATCATTGAGGAAGAGGAGAGCTCTGTCGTCAGCTGCATTAAGGAGATCACAGCCTCTACTGTTATTTACAGAACATCCCCAGGATGTATGCTTAGCATTGAGGTCTCCAATGAAAATACATGATACATTGGTTGTTGCTAAATCTAAGAAAGAGTCTGGCAAGCAACCCTGATTTGGAGGGTGATACATATTAAATATATTCAATTTATGTTTACCCCAGAAAATAGAGACACCCTGGATTTCTAAATCTGTGCTCGTCTGTGGTATAACGCTATTTTGATATTTTACATCTCTAATTAAGAGTGCAAGACTACTGCCTCTCCGATTGGGTCTGTCCAAGCGATTTATGTGGAACTCTTTGATGTTCAATTTCATTTGTTCTTTTAGCTTGGTTTCCTGGATTGCAATAATCTGGTCATTATGAGTATCGGCGAGTTCCAGAAGCTGGTCCAGTTTTACCTTCATAGCATAGGTAGACAGTCCATTCATATTGGTCTGAAGTATTCTTAGCGAATTTATTTTACTAAGTGGAGACTGTAACTTATATACTTTTCGCTCTGAGCCCTCTGCCTAAACTCAGAACGCGCCCCTTGTTAACCTGCACAACGGGCGATGCAATATGATTAGCTACAGAAGTAAGGTTCATGGTTAAGGGGGTAATTTGACAGCTTCTGTTAGTCCAAAAACCTGGAGTCACTTGACAAGATGTTAGCATCAGAGGTAGACGACTGACTTCGCTCCTTCACCTGCAGACCTTAGCTGAGTATAGTGGAACGACCTTCACGCCTTGGGTGACTCTGCCAGGAGATTACACTCCCGACGTACATCGTCCGTTCCGCCCAGGAACACCACCTCACCGGCTAAGAAGCACACTTTGAGGTGGCTGAAGGACTTGAGGGGGATACATTTTGTAATCTAAGTGACACTAAATATTATAAATATTATCCATTTATACGCTTTTGCAATATCCCGTTTCTGAACGTAGTCGGATACCTTAAAATGAATAAGTGAGTGGGGTCATTTAATGGGATCTTTAGTATTTTGGAACTGTTGTGGTTTGAGGACTGGATGGTTTCAAATCCGTCCTATTCACGTACCGGCCTGCATGCGTTTCTTTTCACGAGACAGTTTTGAAAAGTACCATGGCAGTAGGAGTGCGTGGTTATGGTTATGCACTACAGGATATAGACAGCAATGCATCCCCAACTGAAAGAGTACGCGTTCTCACATACCACTTCTATGCTAGAAATGTCGTCACACAACAAATATTAATTTCAAACTGGGCTGTGTAGACTCATATCCATTCTTTAGTCACAATCTGCTGCATTTATTTACCACCGCTCGATATTGTGTTACAAATGGATTTGAATGACTTGATCAGTCAATTACCAGCTTCATTTATTTTGCTTTGTGACATTTACAGATATAGTGCTCTATGGGTCATGAGGATACAAATTTCATGACTGACAGATCCTTATCTGTTCAGTAATGACGAAAAAAACTATTACCCACGAGGACATTTCAGCCCCTAGATGTATCCGTCTGCTACCACTGTTGAATTTTGGGGTTGATAATGATCTACATAAGAGTGATCACATTTACCTCTCCTTATCCTCTATGTTAAAGCTGTTGAACACGATTAACCCTTTAATTGTCAACTTGTTTGATGATTTGGGTACATAAATCGTCAAATTTTTTAATTTCAAAAATCAAATATTTTTAAAAGATCTGGCTTAGCATTATAACGGGCAGATTGGGATCAATTGAATCGGTTAGGTGTATCACAAGTTCAACGGGTTAATACGGGTATGTTGCCAATGCAGCAATTTCCAACATCTCACATTTTCATCGGAAACTGTATAAACTATCCTGGGATGAAGTTTGAGTTTGTGAAAGAGCTTGTAAAACTCTAAAGAAACAGTGGGATATATTTCGAAGGTACCTCACCACTGATGATTTCTTTGCATTCAAACGTGCAGCCGAGGAATACACCGTCATCGTCAGAGAGAATTGTATATCTAGTATATCTCTCTTCAATCACATCGTGTACTACCAATCAACAGTACGGGTCAAAGCAGTGACAGTCTATCTGGACTTTAAATGGCAATATTGAAAATATCGCTTTCTGTGAATTTGTCAGCTGTTAATGTGACTAACTTGATTGACCAAACATTTGCTTGGGTTGAGTTCCAACTTTTACAGCTCAATTTTTCTAGAAACTAAGCATTGTTCAGTGTGGCCATTTCTTAAAACTTTAGATTCTAACAATCTTTTCTTCATAACTGTGACTTTATGAGGATTGAAAAAGGCCTTATTATTGACCCTTAATACAAGTCCAAGTTGCGCTCAGACTATTTTTCCTAGCAAAAGCTGCCGGTTGCGTTTTTTGCACTAAATGAGGTCTCCATCCCTATCGCATCATTCCAATTCGTTATGCAAAGATTCCCGTTATACCCAACGAACTATTCCTCGTAGTAATATTGTACCATCATCAAACTTTCCTACCACATATTTTAGGTTTGCTAAAGTATGAAAAGTCAATTAAACTCTTGAACGTGTTATGCAACACCTCTTAGAGCTGTGGTTCGAACGTCATTGAACCAAAAGTCTTACTGCCTTGAAACAATTATGGTTCTGTCTTTTACAATTCTGGGTGAAATAAAAAGCTTTATCAGAGTGCAGAGTCTCTAAGTGTATTGTAATCAGATACCACTGAAATTCAGGTGGAAGAAGCTGGATTTTGCTAATTATTTTAAGATCTTATCGTCACATTATTTGAAGCATTTGTTCTTAAGTACCAATATGAAGCTCGGCTGTCAAAACATTTATTATTAAAAATTATACATAATTGCTGACAGATGTTTCTTTTAGATTAATCTGCTTCTTAAGAATGCACTAATATAACTAATTTATAAAGTTTCTTTGTTGCTTTGTAAATTGTTTAAAAGTGTGTAGTTTTGATAATGTACAGCTAAGATGAAGATCATAATGATGTAAATGTCAACAACCAAAAATTTTTATTAAACGAAGTGCCTTGAGACATTATACACAACTTTCCGTGAAAATTGTAACACCATAGTAGGAACAATGGAAATCAAGAAATGTGTGCAAAACAGGTTAAGCTTTTGAAATGACTCGAGTTATAAGATTATCATGACTGTGTGAGTCGAAAAACATCCTCTAATCTTCCAAGTGAGCTTTGTGTAAAAAACGTGGTAAACAGGTGATGAAATGTGAGTATTGCTGTTTCACTGATATAAATGAATAATTAGAAATTAATATACCTCGCCAGAGTGCATTACGAAAAACTAATGAAGTTTGAACGGAGCCGCATGATTGGTTTCCGAGGGGGAAGACTTTTGTGTCATTAAATCACCACCCGCACGATGCATAATGCCCTATAATGGATCACGCAATATGACATTATCATAGGACAGCTAATCTTTATGGTAGTGACAGCATCCTTTTGTGCATTGGTACACCATTCGAACATGTCTAAAGATAAGTAATTATTTTCCTCTACAGTTAGTCGACGTCTGCTGGGTCATGAGTCACGAGTAAGGATACAGATGATATCCTTGAAGGCTACTATGAGCTCAGTCAATGGAGTACCAATGTTTGTGCTTCACGGCGTCTTCCTAGTTGCTTCCTATTATGTTTGACACAATATGTACCAGGAGAACTCAGTTCAAGGAATTTAAGTCAACCATTTGAGTCATATTACAATCTGGACAATAAAAATGGACGCGTCAAACACTACAGAAGCGAACGGCTTCTCTCCGAGTATTTCATTTAGCTTTTTATATATATGGGATGGCGTTGTGGTCTGAGATACTAATGGATGACATAGAAAACCCAGCTTTCTCGAGACCCTGACCAGCGGGTGCTTCCTGCCTGGATAATGATTTTTGGCATTATTTTTGTTTTATTGCTCTGTTCATTTTCTAATGGTTTTTTTAAAACCCTTCTAAGGAAAACGTAAAGACAATAAATTATTTTATTTATTATATCTTTTAATGATGAAAATAAAAAATGATTTGCTGTGCAATGAAATTACTTTCCATTGTTAAAAAGAAAAATGTAATCAAAAGGTAACGTTTCATGCAATTAAATTTTACGTTTGCTCTGAAAAATATTTTCATTTACTATAATTTTTAAGATGATAAAAAGAACTATCTTTTTTTCATACCATACATTTTAAAATCTACGCCATTGGTTATTGAAAAAATTATCGCTCACAAACACACACAAAAAAAAAAGAATAAATATTTTATTTTTAAAATAAAATTCAGACACATACGGTGAATGCTTACAGAATAAGTAAAGAAAGCTTTTGAATTTATTCTATGAAATCATTCGATAATTTTGAAGTTATTTTGTGTGAGAGAAATATTTTTTTAAAAATTTCACCAAACCTTTTTTTTCAAGAATCCTGCTGTTGTCTCGATCACACTATAGCAGGAAATGTAGTAAACTCATGTTAATGTAGTTCACAGAGCAAACATTTCAGTTGACTTTATTGCTCTCTTTTCGTTCTAGACAAACAAAATTTCTTCACTTCCGCAAATGCAGACTGAGTGAACAGACTTTTCTTTACGTCCTTTGGAGCTATTTGAAAAAAGAAAACAATTCCTATTTTTTTGTCCCCTAAATTTGACACTTTCCTTCTGATTTCAATCGATCGCTAAAAATTATTTTAAAGTCATTTTTTCTTCTGTTTTGGGTGTTTTTCATGTTTTATATTATCAAATTATTTTGAAAAAAGTTGTGAAAAGTTTTCTGGATAGCGAATGTTTATTCAAAGACATATAATTTCTTTTCGTATCGAGGGGAGAAAGGACTATTTATGTGAGCATATTGTGCTATTTAATAGACTAAATATATGTTTTTAAATTGACATAAGATTTGGCATTTTGAAATTTAGATTAGCACAATTTTAGCAAAACCATTTTCACGAAAAGTCTCTCACCCTCTAAATATATTTGATGTTATAAAAGGAGGATCTATTGGAAAAAAAAACTAGTGACATTGTGCTAAATTTCAGACGAATTTTATTCGAAATATATACGAGGGTTAGGGCATAAGTCATGACAACTATTTTTGAAGTGAAAACTTCTTTAGCCGCGTTGGGCACTTTTTGTTAGGTTAAAATCTTGTGGGTTCGCGTCACCGACATGCTCAAGACTGGCGCACGCGCAGTGTAATGTGCACCTTAAAAACTTTTTGGATGGGGGAAATCTCGTGCGTTCGCGTCACCGACATGTTAATAGCAGTATATCTGTAGCTATACAGTTGACGTATATTGCTGTGTATATCTTATAAGTGAAATTGAATGGATTTAGGGAAAAGTTCAATGTGTATATACTGTACATTGTTGAAATAGTGTTTTCATTTGATTATTATTTGAATCGTTTAATTGAAGAATCATTGTGCAGTACAACAGTGAATACTAAATAAATATACTAATATTTTTAAGATAAAAAATAAATAACAAAAAATTATTTTAAATGCTCGTATTTATTTTGGCGTTTGAAAATTTTATATTATTTAAAATTATTTTAAATCTTCGCATTTATTCTGGCTTTTAAAAATTTTGTATTATTTATTTTCTAATATTTAATCTCTACAATGCATCACGCAATCCAGATTAGTAGTTCACAGTGGCTTAGACGTTTTCTTACTACCGTGATAAAACAGACATCTAGTTGTTCAATCATATTTTTATCGTTTGGTGTTAATGTTTCCGATATAGGCGAAATATATGCGTTGCTCATTGCGATTCCGAGAATGGGCAATACATATTAATGGTTGCCATTTATATTTCGCCTGGAAAATCTATGAGGCAGATACAACAATTTTTATTCGAAAATTTGATGATTTATACAAAAGAAGGTTCTGAAATACTCGAAAAAAGATTTGGCAAAAAATATGATAATGTACTGATGATTTTAATTGGAGACTTCAATATTAACTTTGAAGATGATAAAAATCTACCACTAATTGAATTTCTAATTGAAACACTTAATTTAAATATGTCCAATGATCGAAAACTCAGTAGGTACTACAAAATATAAGACGACGATCGATGCGGTTTTTAAGCGATACTTAGATAAATTTGAATCAAACATTTTCCTTTTTCTTACTTTAGTTACCATAAGCCTACTGTACCTTTTTTAGAACATAATGAAATAATTGAAAGTACAAAAAGTCTAAGCATTGTTGAAATTAATGATGACAATGGTGCAAACAATTAATCAAAAACAATTAATGCAATAATTAATGTTAAAAATCAAGTACATTGAAATTTAAATAAATACAAATACTATCCATAAATAATATGATTGTACATTAATTGTTATTTCAATTGAATTGTATTTCTATTTTGTCATGATCTTGTACAGAGAGAGAGCCCGTAATATATTTAGATAATAAAAAAAACATATAAACATGCATGTAATTGTTGCTTGGAGTGTCAATAGATGTGAAAACCAGATTGATGTTGATAATTTTAATTCAAACATTATGAAATTTCAAATTTTAATAACTAAAAGTTCTAAGTTTTCACTTCTATCGGCAGTCCCTATAACTGCCAATTTTTTTTTCTTTTAGATATGTGAATGGATCACAAATGTATAAGTGTCGTGAGGAAGTTCTGCAGACATAGTGTGTATGCCGAACAACAGATGGCTATGTGATAGCAGGTAGTAGCGCAGCGAGGACTGTGAAATCAGTTAATTGGTGAGCGTCGTGCGAGATGGAAGTAACCCGTGTTGAGCAGCGCGCTTACATCAAAATAGCCGTTCTCCGAGGGAGAAATGCGATGGAATGTCACAGTAAATTAGTAGAAGCCTTTGGGAATAATGCCTTACCATACTCTACAGTAGCACGGTGGGTAGGAAAGTTTCAGCAAGAACGTATGTCAACTAGTGATGAGCAACGTTCGGAGCGACCAGTCACACACCGTACTCTCCCGACATTTCGCTCTGTGACTTTGATCTCATTCCCAACATTAAGAAGCCAATACGTGGTAGGCGGTTTGCAACACGAGAGGACATTGCTAACGCTGTGTGCCAACAGGTGACCCGATTCACACATGGTGCGGCGAATGCTGAGGCTGATGGTATTAAGCTCCTCCCACATCGTTGGCAGCGTGTGGTGACGGTAGCAGGGGACTACATTGAGGGTCTTTAGGCCCAGGTTTGCCATGTCAACTTTATGTGTACTGTGTTATCATTCTTTTGCACAGTGAAGGCCATATTGACCTGTATATATATATATACTACCGTAATAAATTAGTGTGTTACGATATTTCAGTGCTATTCATTGTCCACACATGTAGTTAACACCTTGTCCTTTCGTCTGTATATGTCACATTTTCCAACCGGACTGGTATCTTTAAGAAAAAAAATAGTTGCCATGACTTTTGCTCCAACCCTCGTATTTGAAATCTATTTCTTAAAATGGATAATTTAACCTGGATATTTTGAAATGAAAGAAAGCCCAAATTTAATTTCTTCTGACACCCACTTGATCAGGTCGCCACATTATCTTTTCAAAATAAACAACCCCACATTATATAAATTAAATATCTTCCATGTGTCTGTCTGCGCAACATGCCCATTAGCTTTTAAGACGTTCTATTAGCAAATATTTAACTCTGAATTCAATAAGAATCCAAACTTTGTTCAGTTTCTGTTCAAAATTATTTAAGGGTATCGAATCTGATCAATATAACTAAGTGTAATCGAGAGGTGAGCTACGGAACTCAATGAGCGTCCTAAATGGTATCAAAAGAAACTTTTACTCTATTGAATAATTCCTCCCCATCTTCATCAATTTAGGCTGTTAAAACATGCAATGTTCTTTAAGCTCATTTCATCTCTTGAAGATTCCTTTCCAAACTAAATTAAGAATAGAAGAATATTTAGAAGCTAGAAAACCCAATTTTCGATTAACAAAGACATTTTCTTGAGAGTTCCCAATTATTTCTAAAGATGTCAATGAAATTTGGGAATATATATTTTATTCGTTCTGCTTTATCTCTAATGAGGGAGTTCATTTACTTTTTGGAATTATTCTATGGCACCATTCTCCGAGGGAGAAATTCCTTTTTTAATAAATCTCTCTTTCTAATATCTTTTACAAAGCAACAAAAGCGGAGTCTTATGATTATTTAATATAGTATAAATAATTTGGACACTGTATGTTGCTCTTAAATGTAGATACTTTTTTGACGTAATGCAATTTTTCTAATAGTATGAGAAACGAGAAAAACTCAACTTACAAAGTTAGAATAGAGGTCAGCTCAACAAACCAAGCCAATTAAAATATAAACACATTCGGAGTAATAAAATGAAAACATTTCACTGTAAGACATTTTGAGATTTAGTTCCATTGAATGTTTTCACTTCTTTGAACCTCTGATTTTATTTTCGAAATAATAAATTATTTATGAATTCATATTATTGATTGTGGTAAAATCCTAGCTGGGCACACTGCTGCTTTTGGCGCCATTTTTTTATGCCAAATGGCGCCAAAAAACCACGTTTCAAGAAATGATGTCATGGATGAAAACGAAGAAAATACGGGGGTTGGTTGACGATCTCAGCTCCTGTTCGAAAATCCTAAAAAAAAACGGGGTTTCTGTAATACAGTGCTTCTCAAACTTTCAATATACGCGACCCACACTATTCAATCATCATTTTCATTGCGCCCCCCTCCTTATAATAACAATGTATTGAATTCAATAATACTATACTTTGACACTAAAGCTACAACACGACTTTAACCTCTTATGTGCCGCCGACGTATAAACACGTCTCGCTCAGCCAAAACTTTAATTTTCTGGACGTATATATACGTCTTTCCGAAGTATGATCTTTTCTGTGCTGTACTATCCATAAAATTGTTCCAAGGGCTTTGGAATGCTATAAAAGGACCTTGACAGTATTTGCGAAGGATTTATTTCAGAGGATTTGTTTATTTATTCCTTTTCTCCTCCCCTCAAAAAAACATCAAAATACGCTCATCTACGAGGTAAACGGTGTCATTGGGGAGCGAATCACGTAACTCTTAATCGGCAGTTAAGGAATTAATTATAAACCGTACAAATTATTAAGATAAGTGTTAATACAAGACCATGGGGTCACTGATAATTATCAAACTTGTTCTTAACTTAGAATTGTTAAATTAATAAAATAAAATATACATTGTACGCAGTTCAGTACATTTATAAGTGTATTACATCAGTGTAAATGTGTATTCTATATTTTATTATATCATAAAGTATTTTGTTTGTTTACTTTCAGAAAATTAAAATTTTTTAAAATAATCTTTTGTTTTCGACTTTTCAATATGCTCGCGCCCCCTTGTAGACATATCACGCCCCCCAAGGTGGGTGCGCTTCACAGTTTGAGAAACGCTGCTGTAATGGCATCAGGGACACTGAAAACACATGCATTTACATAAAATAAAGAAAAGGGCAAAAAGAGCATTTCTACGAGATAAAGGCAGTAAAATAAAGGAAAAACAGCATTTTAAAAATTGTAAAAAATCACTTATCTCACTCTTTTTGGTCATCTGAAAACCATCAATCGTACCCTTTCGTTCAACCTTTTTACACTTCGGACATTCATATCTGGAGGGAATTAATCCTCCTTTCATAATCCAATCTAAAACAGCTTTTTTTCAAGCAAAACAAAGAAAACTCACTTTCAAGCAATTTTCTTTCGCAAGCCATTCTAACAACCAGTGCAAAATCAAGCAAAAAATTGAAACACGTGGGGAAGAAAGTAAGAGCAGGGGTGAAAACGACATGTTGCAGCAAGCAGGGTCAAGGGTGAAAATGGACGATGCCCACTTATCACCCGATTTTTTTTTTGCTTGACTGGTTTTAGGGTTGCCATTTTTTAGCCACCGGACTGGACAATCCGGAAGGGTTTCCATATTGTAAACTTTATCGCCAAAATTTTTGCCGCCAAGCAGTGTGCCCAGCTAGGATCCACCCAGTGATTGTGATATTGGTATGTATATATTCTAGTACTTTGTCACTTTTTCTTCTATCAATAACATCTATTTGAATACCTAAAAATATTAGTGATTTGAATTAATACAGTAAATGAAAGATTAAATAGAATTTTTTATAAGCTTGTGTTATATTTTAAAAGAGTTTTCAGATTTGAAACCATGTACAGCTAAAATATTGAATTTATGAAAAACAAAGTTCTGTATAAAAAATGTATTTGAGTTTTCCTTATAGTTTTAAATTTGTGTTATTTAATTTATAATGCCTTATTGAAGATAATTTATTATTTCATGTATGTTTATTTGGTTTTGCTGTAATTAGACTTTTAAATTGAAGACTTTATTAATAGTTAACAAAATTTTTTTTTCTTTAGTCTGAATAGTTCGGTTTCTTTTTATTAAAATAGAATGTGTGATAACTGCACCATGTTTTTAAAAATTGAATCAAACCTTTGTTTTACAAATTAATATACAGATTAAACGTATTTTGTGTTACATTCTGTTTTTTTTATGCTTTTACTATATTATGGATTTCAATTCGTTAGTTATTAAACACTTTAAATTTTTTCTTCAAAGTATCTTCCAAGTTTAATTATTTCTGTGCGTTTGACTTTTCGTACAATAGTTGTTATTCAGTGATATCATTGTTTTCCTTATCTAAAAAGGGTTCTTTATAGAGGTATTCTTTGACACTTTAAGGATTTCATAACAAGGTCTAATTTTAAGGGATTTTACAGATAAATATCAATACCACACACACATTTTAGCGCATAATATTGATTTTATCGAAAAATTCCGATTTGTGTAGTAACGAAAAATCCAAATGTTGTTTCATAACCTGGATATTCACCATTTTATTATAGATCATTACAGTTGTAAAAAGTATTGAATAACGCCTTTTTTTCTCCATCTAAGGTCACGGGAATTTTGTTTTCGTACAGATGTATCTACAAATACCATTGTAACCTTTTCAACACTTGTTAACCTCCATTCAGAAAATATTATGTTGCATATAAAATCCAACCAGTCATACTTTGAAGAATGATAAACTCAGATAAAACGCAAACAGTATAGAATGAACATTAGGCTTACGACCGTTCATTTCAATTATCACTAGAGCAATGGTCTTGAAACTGTATTTCACGAGGCATACTCCATAACAAAAAAAATCGAAAATATGCGTATGCAAAATGAATATCAAGTTTCTATAACTACACTGGCGGAAAAAAAACCAACACCAAGGAAAACTCGTGTTAGGTAAACGAAACTTGGTCTGAAAAATAATATCGATTCAAATTTCGTGCTCAGGTGTGGCACCCCTCAGAACTAGCACAAATCAGGGTTGCTTTAAATGAGTGCTATAAAGTTCGTGAGCGTTATTTGTCTGTAAAATTTGATGTATTGAGGATGTTAGCAAAGAATGCCTTTAAGAAGACGAAGAAGCCATTATAAACAACTCCCCCAGTTTGAACGAGATTGTGTTATAGGGCTACGAGAAGGTAGATTTCCTATCCGCAATTTTGCAGACAGACTTGGCCGGAATGTATCCACTGTGCTTGATTGTCGGGAGCAGTGGTCAAGGGATGGTACTGCCCTAAGAAGTCTGGGATTCGGGAGGCCATGTGGCACTACTGAGGGGAAAGACCACTATATTAGATGTGTGGCTGTGGTGCATAATACTACGTCTATAGCTGAAATTCGATCTGCAGTGAAAAAGCGATGAGTTAGAAATTTTTTACTTCAAGGAGAGCTCCAAAACAGTATCGAGTATTTCACTAACTCCAAGCCATTGACGTTTGGGACGACAAGCCAGAGATCATGGAAGGACGGAGTGGAGATCTGTTGTGTTTTCTGATGAAAGCAGGTTCTGCCTTAATACCAGTGATGACCGTGTGTTGGTCAGAAGGAGGGGAGGTGAACACCTGCAACCAAACTGTCTGCGTCCTAGACACATTGGACCTACACCTGGAGACATGGTCTAGGTAGCCATTTCCTATGACAGTAGGAGTACTCTCGTGATTATTCCGAACACACTGACTGCAAATTTGTTCATCAATCTGGTAATTCAACCTATAGTACTGCTATTCATGAGCAGCATTCAAGGAGTTTTCCAACAAGATAACACTCACTCTCACCCAATGTTGTCACGCAACAAACTCTACAGAGTGTTAAAGTGTTATCTTGGTTTTAGAGATCAACATATCTGTTTCCAATTGAGCACGTATGGGACATCATTGGACGACAACTCCAGAATCATCCTCAGCCAGCACTGACCGTCCCAGTAGTGACACAACAAGCATGGAACTAACTCCATACCACAAAATGAGATTTGGCACTTGTATGACACAATGCATGTACGCTTGCAGGTTTGCATTCAAAATTCTGGAGGTTACACCGGCTATTAATGTAACAGCATTTGCTTGAGCTTAGGTTAACCTGTGATCTTGAAAATTTAATCAATTAGACATATTAACTAGATAATTGCATTGTCCACATTTCATTAGTCCACAATAATTTTTTTTTTTTTTTTGTATTGGGATTTTTCCCCGTCAGTGTATAAAGATCATCCCTGTCATTATAAACCTCAAAAAATGACATTCAGCTTTCACTTCATTATCAAAGCGAAATAAAGGTGTACTTTGTTGAACTAAATTTATTATCTACAGTCAATAGAACAATTCTCTATTTCAAACTTATGTGATGTAGGGTAGTGGTCGCTGTGAGAAAATTTCCCCTGAAAAATGCGGAATATACTTACTCCTCGCGTTATGTTTTGAAACATAATTGAATTCATAACATTACGTGAAAAGTTATGAAAACTCTATTTCATAGAATAACGTAAATTAGTCGTACTGCTGCAGCTGCATGGTTTCAGCTACATGTTTTGTCTCGTCTAGTTCGCACTCTTCTAACGTTTTACTCTCCTGTATGTCGCATATGTGTATCAGTTGAAGCATTTAAAGGTGTGCTTACGGACGTATTGAGTTCATTATCAAGTAGTTGGGCTATTAAAAAGGTTTTTGTGTATTTTCATTTGTATATTGGTGTTTTATTAAGAAAAATATGAGCTTAAATTTTAACCATGTGCATATTTTCTTTTGTTTGATATTTTTTGAGATAAAATTAGTTTGACTTTTCTAAATTTCTTCTCTTTTTTATTTTAGATTCAAATAAATTAAACCCATAAGGAGTGAAAAAAGGATGTTCTGCATTTCTTTAGTAATTCAGAAAGTATTCAGAACGATAATAATAACATTAATAGTACTTCATCAAACCGTGAACTGATCAATAAATCAGATTCTTCATCAAGCACCATTAGGAGAAACATTGGAACAGGAGGTAAAGAGAAGAAAGATGGTAAAGTATCAAGAAAATATCATTTCTACTACTTAAAATTTGGAAGAACCTGACAGTGAGAGCTGGATCCACGGCCTCTCTGTGTTGTATGTTATGATCTGACGATGCATTAAAACCTTCCAAACTTGAAAGACACTTGAATTCAAAACACCCAGATTTAGCAAAAACAACTACAACAATAACAAAAAGAAACTCACTGGAATATTTTTAAAAAATGCATGGAAATATGCAAAAGAAATTTACTGTTTTAAGAAAAATTACGATAGAAGATAAATCATTGGCTAAAGGCTTCCTATCTCATGGCAAATCAGATCGTGAAATGCAAAAAGCCGTACATGATTGGAGAAGAATTAATTAAGCCTTGCATGTTAAAAGCCTGTCAACAGATTTTGGGAATGCAGGCTGTTCAGAAATTTGCAATAATTTCTATGTCTGCTAATACTTTCAAGCGCAGAACCGAAGATATGGCGAAGACATTGAAAATCAGATAATAAAAATGGTGAAAAATCCATCAATTTATTCAATACAACTAGATGAATCTACGAACATTATAAACAAAGTACTTCTTTGTTTTGTGAGGCTTGTGTATGTGTGTGAAGGAGAGTTATGTGAAGAACTACTTTGTTCGCTTAATTTGCCGGGTGCTCTGAGATTTTTGAAGCTCTTAATAGTTATTTCCGGGAACAAGAAATTGTCCGGTAAAAATGTACTGGGATCTGCACAGATGGTGCCGCAAATATGACTAGACATCTTTCAGTAATTGTTGCAGAATGTTGGTCACCCAGACACACTGCGTTATACATCGAGAACACCATGTAGCGAAAAAAATTATTATCAAATGTCATTGAAATTATAAAGGAAATTCGACACTCAATTCTCGAATATTTGTGAAGAAATGGGTTCATCTTCGTTACGCCGAGGGGAGATGGCAAAATACTGACCCGACTATCAGGGGTGTAGCTACCGCCGTATCAGCCTTATCAATGATATGGGGCCCCCAAGTTACAGGGGTGCCAACATGTGTAACTTCAGTCCCACTAACAAAAGAGGCTCTAAAAGAGGGCCCCGAAGGAATTTTGATACAGGGCCCCTCTCAGAGCTACGCCAATGCTGACTATACGCCTTGAGGGAAGGAGTCAAATTATTTTTCTAGGAACAAAATAATCCGAAATTGCAAAAATTCTTGTCCAACAATGACTGGCTTAAGAAGCTTGCATGCCTCGCAGATATTTTTTCCTTTTTAAATGAAGTAAACATATCTGTGTAAGGACAACTTTATGACGTGTTTACACTACGATGCGTTTCGAAAGAAAATATTACTGTGGCAAATGCGGTCGGTTGAAGACGAACTGTAAATGCTTTCTAATTTTGATAAATACGCGAAGGAAAATAACCAGGATTATAACCAGCAAGTTATAATCCTAGTTAAAACGCACTTAGAATCACTTACAGAATCTTATGCTGGTTATTACCTAAAGAATGAAGATCCCAGGCATAGTAATATGTATTACTTTCTTCCAAGTGGTTATTTAAAACTTCCTTTCAATAACCGCACGCAGTTATCTTAGAAGTATCGTGTAACGGACTTCAAAATATTATTATCTTAATCCTTTATTAAAGAAATATATCCCCTCTCTCCTCGTTCCGTCGAGATGCGGCAGACGGTTGAAAGACGGGCTTTGCTGAGATGTGACGTCATATTCTCTTCGTTTTCCTATGAAAGCGAAACAGAAACTAAATCAACTGGGAGAGTGGTTTCCCACCTACCCCTCCACCAGAGCTATTGCGCTGCATTTAATGTGGACTGCTTTTTATTTTTCTATGTAACTTCAACAAATTCTTCTCTGTTCAATTTATTATGAGGAGTGGATAATAGAGCTTTCCACGTAAATGTATAACCATTACGTTAGTAATATGTAGAAAATCGATCCCTTTGCAGCGAAAAATCAGGACAATAATTTAAGCATGTATCTAAAAGAAAGCCTCATCGACCTATCAGCCGACGAAGTTCCGAATCCTATCCTTATCCAGATCTCAGTTTTAGCTTTCCACAAATGGTGAATACCCTTTTCTTAGTGAACAGGAGATGAAAATCCTAATTCAATTCTCCACAACTTATTTATGCCTTTTATATATCAGTGAGTGACTGTCGCACTGTTCAGCTACACGAGGGCTTTGGGCTACGGGCCTCGTCGTTTGGAACCATGGTCAATTGACGAGGACGACACCTCAGCTGGCATTCTCTTCTCCTAACTACCACACCAACGGGAAGACGTTTGAGCTCTCGACAGAATTAACGTGCTACACGGCGGGTCTTCAGTGGTACTGGGCTCGAACTCATGACATGCCAACTACGAATCCCACTAGGCTACTGCGGCCTCTTTTTCATCTGTCACAGCCATCAAATGGCGATTTCAGCTTGAGATATAAATTTCGTCTTGCAACAACATCCGAATATCCAAAATCTTATTTAAAGTAAGCAGGAACATCCATCACAATAGGAATGTATAATGATAAGAGTTTGATATACTTAAACCATTCTTTAATTGTTTTGTTTTTATAGTTTTTTTTTTGTTTATTTTATAATAGTTTTTTAATAAAACTTTCATAATTTGGTTACAATTAATAGTTTCGTTTTATTAACTGGGTACTTTTTATGTGTTCTTCGATCAAATTATTTTTTAAATGTATTTAACACTTAAAAAATCCTATTGATGTTCCACAGGATTTAAATTATGAATTTACTGGTCTGTGAGGTCCAAAAGTTTGGCGACCGCAGATATAGGGGATAAAATTGTGAAAATCAAGTACAAAGTTATTTATGGCTATCAGTTCTCTTTTAATTCTGTCTCGCATGTTAGAACTGAAATCTTTTTCAGGCAAGATAAAAAGCTGTCAGGAGGAGAAAGATGAAATAACTCGAAATAGAACTGATTTCATGTGTAGAAATATTCCTTTCTATTGACATTACACTATATTGGAAGCAATTCAAATGTAGATTCTAGAATTTCGAAGCTGTGGGTGCATCTACCAGATGCTGGGTAACTTTGGTCCAATAAAAATAGACGCCTTTCAAAATTTATATGATTATTCTTCTGAGGATGGCACAAGAACTTCAATAGAGATTAAGCGTACGCTTACCCCAGAGAGCACAAACAGTCATATACAAAATACACTGGTGTGCAAAACTTAAGCAACAATGTAAA
>BMAV01024262.1:689878-708426 GCA_019973955.1 Trichonephila inaurata madagascariensis | reverse complement strand
TTGTAGTTCTTTCTTATTTTTGACCGCGGGAAAAGCCTTCGCTAATTCAGCCTTGAGCTGCGCGAAATCCGTGGCTGTATTTTGCACTAACACCGATCCGAATATCGAGTACCAATCTTGAGCCCTTCCCCTGAGATGACTTTTTAAGTAAGCACATGACAGATTACTTGGGATTTCAAGTAACTGTATTTGATTATCTATTGTTTCGAGAAACTCTGCAATGTTCTCTGACCCTGAAAAGTACATTTCAGGTAGAACGTTACCTCCACCTGCATTACCTAACCCAGAATTAAAGTAGTTCGGGCGCCATTGCGACATAGCCATCCTGTGATGACTATGTCTATTAGGATCCGCGTAAGCTAGAGGTGTGGGAATATCAAAATGATGAGACATATTGGATTCTTAATACAACTTTTATTAAGAATAACTTATATTACTTAAATTCTAATTGACAACTTTCTTAAAGTGAGAGTTAACACCCAATTAAACCTTATATTCAAGTCAGATCGCGCAACTAGATCATTTATCTTAATTATAATAAATTAACTGATTCATCTAACTTCCTATACAAAATATTACCTTTTTGCAGAGTCTCCTTTCTTCATCAATTGAGAGAATACTTATAACTTAATTTTAGTTACGAAGATTCTGACTTCTTTATAATTTAATTTATATTAACGTATCCTTCTTTCAGAGATGTAAGACATCTAACTCGTGATCCGAATGATTCCACACTAAGTTATCTCTAAACTTGCCGCTCCTTCTCATCAAAGCTTCTATCCTTTTAAAGTATATCTCATTTACATATTCTATTCGTTTGTCTTCTTGGTATTGGGTTGGAAAGGTTTTGCCATTAATCGTGGCCGTCAAAGAACATAGGAGTTATGTTAGAAGAAGGACGCGAGAAACGTCACACTATTATAATAATATTTTGCCTGTACACAGCTCAAACCTCTGTACAGAGACTCAACTATGATTTTTGAAAAATTCACATTATTTTCAGAGTTACAACCATTTGAAATAATTATCGGCGTTTTTTTCTTAAAATTTCTCCCCTCTGTTGTCGTAAAACATGGATAAACCCACTTCTATGTTATATATTTCAAAAATTCTATTTGAGCCTCTGTACAGAGATCTGAGCTATATACTGGCAAAATATTATTATAATAGAAGCTTTTTTCACAAAAGGAGAATATTTTGAAAATTGATCATTCTATGTTCATTTTTTGTCAAAATATTGTACTTAAATATTTTTTTATTGTAATAATATTCTTAAAACAATTTTATATACATTGTGACGTCTCTCGCGTCCTTCTGCTAACATAACTCCTATGTTCTTTGACGGCCACGATTAATGGCAAAACCTTTCTAACCCAATACCAAGAAGATAAACAGATCAAATATGTAAATGAGATATACTTTAAAAGGATAGAAGCTTTGATGATAAAGAGCGGCAAGTTTAGAGATAACTTAGTGTGGAATCATTCGGATCAAGAGTTAGCTGTCCTATAGCTTTGGAAGAAATAGACGTTCATTATAAAGAAGTTGGAAACCTCGCATATTCAGTTACATTATAGATATCACTCAATCACTGAAGGAAGGAGATCTGCAAAAAGGTAATATTTTGTATAGGGAGTTAGATGAATCGGTTTATTTATTATAATTAAGATAAATGATCTAGTTGCGTGATCTGACTTGAATATAAGGTTTAATTGGGTGTTAACTCTCACTTTAAGAAAGTTGTCAATTAGAATTAAGTAATATAAGTTATTCTTAATAAAAGTTGTATTAAGAACCAAGATGTCTCATCATTTTGATAATCCCACACCTCTAGCTTACGCGGATCCGGAAAGACATAGTCATCATAGGATGGCTATGTCGCAACATATTCTAATCTAAGTGACACAAAAAAATCATAAATATTATCCATTTATACGCTTTTGCAAAATCACGATTCCGAACGTAGTCGGATACCTTAATTGTATGTAATTTTTTGTCACTTCTTGTTCATTCAAAAACTTACTGCCATTTGAACCAAACACTTAAGAATTTTTAACCCTACTAAAAATTTTAAATCGTTAAACCACGCCCATTTTTACCCGTTAAACCGATTGAATTTTAAAGATGTTTTGTTTTAAAAATACTCAGTTAAAATTTTTTTAACTTAACCCTGATTCAAATGGGCATCAGTGACCCACGAGCTTGTACTGAAAAAAAATAAGAACAAAATTTGACCCACGTCTCAAAAAGGTTCGCCGTTCCCGATCTAGGAGAAGGGCATCCAATGGGGCACATATCAATACAAGCTCATATCAATTAACTCAATATAATCATTGATTCATTCATTTTAGCATATAGTAAAAAATTTTTATGTAAGTGGTTTCCCATTTTAAAGTTTTCACACATGTTTATGTCTTATTTATTTAATTATTGTAGCTGTTTATAAAATTCATGAATTAGTTTAAAATACCCTGTATAACAAAAAAAAAAAAAAAAAAAACCACGACGCACCAAGGACGAGTTGCCCAGTAGAGACCAGAATTGGTGGGTAGAAAGATTATGTTATGTCGATTTCAGAAAAATTGAATGATTTATTTCAGAGTTACAAAGTAAGGAGCTCGATAAAGTGTTGACGCACCTCTAGCCTGGATTCAAGCTGGCACACGACGCGGCATAGATTCATAGAACACCCGAATGGTCTCCTGCTGTATTTCTATCCAAATGTACTCTAATTGTCGGGGCAGGCATTTCCTGGTAGATTCAGTCACCTTCCCATCATATCTCAGATAGATATGATGGATGATGATATGATCGATTGGAGAGAGATCTGGCTGACCAATGAAGCGTTTGACAAGCTTTAAGACAGTTCAGAAAAACACGGGCAGTATGTGGTCTGTCATTACCTTGCTGAAAAATAAGGCTAGTGCTGAAAAATAAGGCAAAAGGAACGGTAGCAAAACAGTTCTCAGAATGTCGTCGATGTACCACTGTGCTGTAAGTGTGCCTCTAATGACAATCAAAGGGGTCCAGCTGTCAAACGAAATGGTAGTCCAGACCATACCTCCTGGTTGAGGGCCTGTGTGGCATCAATATTGAAAGCAGGATCGGCACGCGGCCCTGGGCGTCTCCAGGCATATCTTCGATCATCGTCAGGACACAGTTAGAAGACAAATCTATGTGTCTAACACTATACGTCCCCAGTCAACATGATTCCAACCTGATAGAGCCAAGCACCACTGTAATCTGGCTCGACAGTGTGTAGGAGTAAGTGGCAGGTGGCGTAGTGGTAGGTACGAGGGTAAATTTCGCTCTATTTGTGAATCGTCGTCTGTAAATGGTCATGGTGCACACTCGTGTGTGGATCACACGTCTGATGGTTGATTACGATGAATCAGGTGATGTGACAGCTGATCTGACAATCAATCTGCCCTCCCAATCTGCTGTGGCCATAGGTCGACCGCAACTATCATGAAGTTGAAATCTGTCACTGTCCACCCATTCTTGCCAGCATCTTCTAATGGCCGCATCGCTTTGACTCATATGACGAGCAATTCTCCGATTTGCCCAACCTGCCTCTTTCAATTCAGTGATACGACCTCTTTCAAACTCTTGACAGTTGCTCGTAATGAGCTCGAATTCTGCGGTGAGGCACTTTTTTTAGTCGTTGAAAGGTATTCTAAATCGCAATTCAACAGAAATTTTGACCATCAGGTTGAAAATTGCTTCTTATAGACCTCTCCTAAGTGCGCAGTTCCAATGCGCTGTAACTCGGGCTATTCATTCATTGGACACCAAATTTTAATCATTTGCATGTTCGGTACAAATGTCTGCATATAAAAAATTTTATTACAATCGAGCAACTCCTTCTTGGTGCGTTTTTTTAAAAAATTTTTTATACAGTTTGGTTTTAAATTCATTGTACAAACTTTAACGGTAGATACAGAACAATATGTGTGTAATAATCATTTATTGTAAAGGAATGAATGGGCGCAAGCGACACGGTGAGGTGCGAACAGGGGAAATGAAAGAAAAGAAAATGGAGTTATCGCTTTGTTGCGTTGATTGATGGTAGGGGGCAATAGATGTCTAGCCACCTTTCAACATGATGCATCTCAGTAGGAGAAAGTGCCATTCACAAATGTGCTGACGTTTATAATGGGAGACTTTACGAATGCCGAACATGAAATGTATCATGTATGACGCGTATTACGTATGCCGAAGAGACATACATTACATATACGGCCGAGTAAATGGTAATGGCATAGCTGCGCTACGAATGTGTCACGCGCAGTTTCTTGATCGACGAATGCCGAATCACATAATTTTTCAGTGGTTACATCGTCAACTTCGTGAAACACGTTCGTTCCACGTCACCAGACATGATACGAAGAATTGTATGCAGCTCAACCCTGGAAGAAGTCCTTTTGAACGCTGTGGCTGATAGATCATAATCAAGTACAAGAGTTGTTGCTCATCGCGTAAGTGTGAGTCATCAGGCCGTTTGTAGAGTGTTCAACGAAAATTGCCTACACCTCTTCCCTTTTCAGCGAGTGCAAACTTTGAATCTATCTTCTCCGACATCCAGTAGGGAGTGTAGCAATGTGAGCTGCAGCTGGACTTCATAGTTCATGTGATGAACAGTTTTGAAGAGTTATTGTAAACATTACGCTTGCCAACGACGCTTTCAATTAACACATTGTCTTTCCTTTCGTCTCTTATTTTTTGTGTTTGTGTTTCACGGCGTCACTTGCACCCATACATTCCTATACAATAAATTATTGTTACACAATTAACTGTACCTATCCTTAAAGTTTGTACCATGAATTCGGGACCACTCTGTATATTGTATAGATTTATTTTAGTATATTGTCTCGAATTCCTCTTCACAACATTCTCAGTATCGTTTTCATCTTAGTTTCATTTATTATTTTCTAATTGTTTTTAATCTGTTTTGTTTATCATTGAAGTATCTGAAAAGTAATGCCCAATGCCCTTTTAAATTTATAATAAATATTTTGACACTTGTTAAATGTTACTACAAACATACTGGGAAATTCTGGCATTTTTTCATTGTAATTCATAAAGAATTGAGTTGATACATGTTTGGTACAAGATTTAGATGCATTTCAATTTAATTGCACAATTTTTTTTTTTGCATTTTTGTACCAGACTTTTTAAACATTGGAAAGAATAGATTAAACGAATTTGTTATTAGTGTACTATGAGCTAAACGTATTTTTGGCGTGATATCAAAACCACACAAGATTATGGCATCCAATAGTTTTCAATCCAAGTTGATGGATGGCCTGACATTAAGAAATCAACTTGAAAATAATTTTTAAGAAAATGGCTTATTTCTGGCGAAAGAGTTTTATTGCATCAAGTTTAAAAGAAGCAAAACAAGTCAAATAACGAAAAATGTACTTACTTAGAAATACGGGGAAAAGAGGCAGAAAAAGTATGGAAAGTGGAATGCAGGAAAATGAAAAAAAACAACTAATAATAAAAATAATGTTAAAAAATTAAAATATTCAAGCTGAAAAAATAAATTACTATTAAGATTTAAAAAGATTGATGGAGGAAGTTATGAAAGTTTAACAATCCAATTCCTTGAAATTATTATTAAAAAACACAGGTGGTAACCAAAACAATGGAAACAACTTCGATTTATACAGAATCCTCCATTATTATGATTCAGGACCACCTTTGGCATATAATATAGCTTGGATTCGAATCCAAAAAATGCTGAACAGTGTTTATAGGGATATTCTACCATTCTTTATGGAAATATTGGGAAATTTCTGGGAGAGATGCCAGTGGAGGATTTCGACTCCGTATTGAACGCTCTAAAATAGATTGAATTCTATTGTGGTTGATGTGTAACTTCATCCTCGGGTTCATCAAACTATGATTGGAAAAGTCCCGCTGTATGGATAATCCTGGAAAATTCCATTTTTTGTAGGAAATAAAGTTTGCCTCATAGGAAAAGCTCCATACTTCTTCTTCCTTGCAATGTTAAGATTGATCCAGCAGAAAATCAACTCCCCTCCAGCGATGGAAAAAGACAATCATACTGCAAATATACAGCCATCCTGTGTAAAAGACGATTCGTTATTACTTTCTTCCACTTATCAATCGACCACATTTTGTGAGTGTGACACCACTGTAGACGACATTTGACATTAACATCTGTAACAAGTGGCTTGAGAAATGAGGTAAATGTTCTACTTATGAAGGTGCCTTTTAACTGTAATCATTGACACTCGAGATCCAGATGCTAAATGAGCTCTGTGGTCACTTTTGCTGCAGTTGTTAGTCATTACAATCTGCTTCAAAATCCATCGGTCTATTTCACTGCGAGATTCTCTTTCCGGTTACTATTTTCATTTACTGAGCTCGTCTTGCAGCGCTGTGTGTATGCTGCCATGACTTTAGACATCGTATATCTAGAAAAGTCTAAGAGTTTGGATGTTTTGGTTACACTTGTTCCAGCTAGACGGGCTCCTACAATTTGGCCTCTTTGAAAATCTGAGGGGTACGGCATTTTACGCTTTTGGAAAAACTTACACACAGAACTTGAATAAAACTACCACATACTACTAGAATATATACATTTCTATTTATAAAAAAACCTGGTTGCTATTATTGTATTTTAATGCTTAGGAAGAGCATTCAAAGAAAACACTTTTATTCACAGGTGTTTCCATTATTTTGATAACCACCTGTACATTCGATTGATTCGAGAATACTTGATATCCAATTTTCAATATACACTCACTTCCAAAAGTTAAGCACGGAAAGGAAAATGCTAATTTCCGGAAGCCAATCAGAATTGAAGACGATGCAATTCGCTGAAGAGGTAGATGGTAGTATGCAAATATGTTAGGTAACAGCCAATCGTGCCTTCATGTCAAGAAATATGCAGAAAGGGCAGTCTTATAAGAAGCCAGCTTTATGAAGGGTTACAGAAGTTGATTGTAAGTGCTGATAGAAGGTGTTTAAAACTTTCGAACAATTTGTTTTCGAGACATACGTGTTTCTATTACTTCCAGAAAACGAATGGAAGATTCTGAGCAATGGCATGCTGTGGGGCGCATTAAAGCAGGACAGTCGATCACAGATGTTGCTCTTTTCTTCGGCGCTCATCATTCTGTAATTTCACGTTTATGGAAACAATTCCAAACCACTCAGACAGTTATCCGAAGGCCCTTAGGTGGTCACCCAAAGGTTACAACCACGCGGAAGATTGATATATTGCTATTTTAACCAAGCGGAATCACAGAGCGACCTCCACACGTGTGACATCTATGGTTACAGCGTCCATTGGTAAGACTATATCTGCAGCTACTGTACGCCCCCCGAAGATTACATATGAATGGACTGTATGTCCGGGTACCTCGAGTTTGTGTTCCTCTATCCGTCCAATCAACAGGGGCTCGATTAAAGTGGTGCCGGGAACATGGCAATTAAACTGTGTCTGACTGGGGCAATGTCATGTTTACTGATGAGTCAAGATTTGCTCTGGAGCCAGATGACAAGCATATAAGGATATGGCGTAAACAAGGAACACGCAATCAGTCCCAAACAGTAGCGCACACAGGAATTTTTCAAGGGGGAGGGGTCCGAGGTTGAAAATTAACCATTCTTGTATCATGCTATTTTTGATTTTGTCGATTTTCAGGAACAAAACACAGTAAAAAACTAAATATTGAATAAATAATTAGCATTAATTAATGAAATTAATCATTAATAACAAATATTTAATTAAATTTTACGTATTATATACTTAGAATTATAATCAATCGGAAAAATATCAAGGGCTTTGGGGGGGGTCCAGACCCCCAGGCCCCCCCTTGTGTGCACCACTAGTCCCAAAACATCACCGAACATCACGCATTCCGAGGCTGAAGCATTATGGTGGGGGCAGGGATTTCAATAGGATACCGCACCGACCTGCACATCTTTAAACGAGGTTCTGTGATGGCTGTCCGGTATCGAGATGAAGTCCTAGAACCCATTGTGAGATTGTACGCTGCAATAGTTGGCCCTACTTATGTTTTAATGGACGATAACGGACGTCCCCATAGAGCTGACATCGTCGATACCTGGAGAGTGAAGGGATTGCGCGTAGAGCGTGGCCAACATATTCGCCCGACCTTAATCCCATTGAAAATTCTTGGGATGCTCTCGGCCGTGCTGTATCTTCACGTTTCCCACCTCCAGCCACTCTTATTGAGCTGGAAACTGCTCTACAAGAAGAATGGCGATTGCTTAATTCTGCGGTGGTAGACCACCTAATTCAGCGTTTCTCAACCTGTGGGGCACGCCCCCTTGGAGGGCGTGACAACTCTACGAGGGGGGCGCGAGCATATTGAAAAGTAGAAAACAAAAGACTATTTAAAAAAATTATGAATTTTTACTGAAAGTAAGCTAACAAAATACACATTCTGACATAATAAAAAATAAAATACATATTTACACTGATATATACACTTATAAATGTATCAGTGCTACACAATATATTTTATAATTAATTTAACAATACTAAGTTGTAGACAAGTTTATTAGTCACCAGACCCCATGGGCTTATCATATATATAATTAAAAACAAAAATCAACTCTTATCTTGAAATTTTTTTTTCTACGTTTTGTAATTAATCCCTTAACTGCTCATTAAAAGTTACGCGATTCGCTTCCCAATGTCAACCGTTTTCCACGTAGGCGTGCTTATGTAATGTATTGGGGGGGGGGTGGCGGGGATAAAGAAGCAAGTAATCTGAAATAAGTAAATCCTTCGCAAACATTGTCAAGGTCCTTTTATTCCATTCCACAGCCTTCGGAATAATTAAATGATTAGCATTGCCCAGAAAAGATCGTACTTCAAAAAGACGTGTATATACGTCCGAGGAAATAAACGCTTTGGCTTAAAGAGACGTTTATTTACGCCGGGTGCGCTTATGATGTTAAAGTCGAATCGTAGTTTTAGCGTAAAAGTATAGTATTATTGAATTCAATACATTGTTATTGTATGAGGGGGGCGCGATGAAAAGTATGATTTAATATTGGGTCACGAATATTGCAACTTTGAGAAGCACTGACCTAATTGAGAGCATGGTCAGAAGGTGTAAACTTTGCATACAGATGAGGGGGAGGGATCACATACCCTATTAATGTCCTTTTTTTCATTTTATGCTGTTTCTTTTCACTTTATACATAATTCTGTTTAAGTCTCCAGTATGACATTATCTGATAACTTACAAAAATTTAATATTGTTTTCATTTCTGTATATAATTATTGATTTTGTTTTATGTATAAATATATCTGCTACTTTACTGCCAAATTTTGTGTCAATCAAAGCAGTATTTGTTGATTTTTTTGCATTTTACATCTTCGTGCTTAACTTTTGAAAGTGAGTGTAATTTTCAATCTATCCAAAAATTTCTAGTTTCATTAGTGAATTTCATCGAACGTTTAGAAATGCATTAATTAAAAATGAAATAAAGTGAAAAATCGCAATTTTGCTACCAGTGAAATAAAGAATTATTTCTGGTTGATTTATTATTGAGTCTTCTCAAATTTGTACCGTAACAAAATATACTGCGGTCAAACTTCTTATACTTATTGTAATCTATGCATTATTACTTCGCGTTTCATGACAACCGAAATAAGTTAAATGAATGAGAATTAAAAAAAACACAACTATTGGAAAACAAAGCAGACAGAAAGTGCGAGAAAACCTTTCGTTCACAAAAATTGAAAGCATATTCCTTTAAAATAATATATCCATGTACTCACCAATAATATTCGGAATATCTATGTTCGAAAAAACGTTACAGGATGAAATCTGCAAAGAATGGAAATGTTTAAGTTTGAAAAAAGATCGAATTAAAATCGTCTGAAATTCACAGCGAAAACACCATAAATATAAACCAATAAAAAATTAACTTTAATATAATGCAGTTATAACAATAAATTATAATATATATAACAATAAATATTAAATACATAAAATAAAAATAATAAAATTACAAAGAAGAATAAATCAATAAATAAAATATCATGGAGCAACCACAAAGCCAAAGCTAAAAATAAATGTAACCATGCTATAACCCAACTAAGCGAATATGAACAACTTGGCGCGTAGCGTACTGATATCAAATTATAACGGAATAGAGTAAATATAGATACAAATTACTAATTAAATAAATTATTTCATATGTTTGAAACCTAATTATTCATATTAAATCGTGTGCAAGACTTCTTTTGACTAAATATTTGCAGTGGAAGTTAACATTAAAAAGTTAAATCTCGAGGTAAAAAGTTAAGTTTTTTTGTCAAATTACGAGGACAATTCGGAAGCCGTTTGGGCGTTGCGCTTCAATCGAATGCACGAGTCAACTCTAATTCAGTAAGCTTCCAGTCAGCGAGTGAGAGAGTCAAGAGTTTGGGTTATAACGTGACAAAATGTGTGCCGTCCCGTGAAATGTGAGGAGTGATAAGATTTTTTTAGGCCAAAAATCTGTCAGTAGCGGATATCCATCGTGAATGGTGTGCTGTGTACGGGCCAAATATTATGAGTGGAGGTGTAGTGTGTCAATGGTTACTCTTTTTCTAGGACGAAAGAACAAACATCCATGAGGAATCATAGAGTGGAATGCCATCTCTAGTGAGTGCAGATCTCCTGAAAGAGATCGAGGAAACAATTCATTTGCTCCGCAATCTCTTAACTTTCAGAACAATTTCCTTTTTTTCTAGGACAGTTTTGTATGAGACAGTCACGGAAACATCAGAAGTTCTGTGCTCGATGGATATCGAAAATGCTCCACAAAATCAGTTAATGGGCGCTGCCTTAGAATTTCTTTCCTGGTACCACTCGTATGGGGAGGACTTTTTCAACATAATAGTGACTGGCAGCGCATGTCAATGCGGAGACAAAACACAGTCTATGGCATGGGGTCATACCGATTTTCCAACACAGCTGAGGAAATCCCGTCAAACTTTGTCAGCGAAGAAGCTGATGGTTGCCGTCTTTTGGGATGCTCAAGAAATCTTGCTTATCGAATTCATGACACGTGGAACAACAATATTTTCCGAAATTTACTGTTGCACGTTGAAGAAACAGAAAAGAGCTATCCAGAACAAACGTCATGGTCTACTAAGTTCTGAGGTTGTGCTTCTGTACGATAACGCGTGCCCTCACAATGGTGTAAGAACACGAGAGATTTTGCGCCAATTCAAATGGGATGTGTTTCAACATCCTCACAACAGCCCGGACTTGGTTCCTTCTGATCACCATCTATTCACTGCAATGAAGAAGTGGCTTGGTGGACAGCATTTCACTGACGATGAGAGACTTAAAAACACTGTGACACATTGGTTTAAATTGCAGGCGGCCATTTTTTATACACAAGGAATTGGTAAAACGATACGACAAGTGCTTGAATAATAGGGAGACTTTGTTGAAAAATAGAGGAGAGTTGTATCTTTGATATGTAAATAAATTTTTTCTCTTTTGTCCTGGTTTGTTTTTTACAGCGATTCAGAGGTTACTTTCCGAATTGTCCTCGTAAATATTACGGAATGCTCGCAGAAAATTAAATTAGATTCATCATTCTTAATGCTCTTTTATAGTTTTAAATGAGACTGCATTAATAACATTTGGGAAGAATTGTTCTATGTTTTTCCAATTACACTTAAAATTTAACGATAGCAGATGTTTTGAAACAATATAGAAACATATTTTTTTTTTAAAAAAAAAAAGACGTGCTATATGAAAACTGTTTATTTTAATCTCTCTCGTTAACTAAAGATATGTTAAAATGTTTACTTATTTAATTTGCTACACCAGAGCTATTAGCGACGGGCCTCACAATTTTGACTTGGAGCTCTTCAAACTGCAGTAAAAAGCCAAGATCAGAAGCGAAAATCAATGCAGCTGTTAGAATTTTTTTCAAACGAATGATACGATTCCGTCAGATTTCAAAAAGCAGACTGTCCTACAGACACAAATCTAAAAGTATTTAAGCAATAGAATTGAAACACTTTTAGTTATAATATGATGTTCCCCTTTTTGACCCAAGCACTTCTTTTTTTTTCATTGTCAAACTGAGGATTGTCAAGAAAACGTTCATTGTGATGACCTTTTGATTGAAATGTTATATATAGTATGTAATGAGTTGAGTTGGGCTTGTTTAATTTGAGTTCATTTACAAAGTCAAAAGAGTCATGTTGCTAAATAACACATAATTTAACACTGGATATAAACCAAAGATACATAATCCTTATTGACCAGACTTACTAATTAATCCAGTTGGACGAATTGAGCTAATTTTGTTTCAGACTGGTTAAATATACATTAGACTTGGTTATTGATTGATTGAATCACTTGGAATGGTTAATGAGGAATAAAAGAAAATGTTTTTACTCTCCAGGAATCTTTTGGTATAATGTTTATTGTACCGGTGGTTATAATTAAGGTACACTATTCAGAGGCCTATAGAACTTGTTCTGCTTATTAGACTTTGATAAAACTTGGAATATATGCTATACAGACCATGGGGAAAACATTTCTCCAATAAAAAAAATAGAACAAATTTTGACCACCAGGTGGCTTTTATCGAATATTCCTTAAGAAAATCCGTAAGACCTCTATATGAACTTGCACTCACAGCCAGAGAATCATTCAGCATGAGCTTGTCATCGTTAATCATTCCTGCTTTACAGGAACGACTATGTTTGCAGCATGGAACAAATCCTCACATTGGGCGCCAAGTCAAAGCACTGCTTAGTGTTAACTTTGGCGATAATCGTATAATATCCAGATATTTTCCGGATGCATGACCTTCTCGCTCACCCGACTTAAATCCCTGTGATTTCTGGTTGTGTGGATTTCTAAAAGACCGTATTTGCTGAGGAGTAATTAGGACTTTAGCTGATTTGGAAGCTAGTATTATACGCCATGTGGCTGATATCCCTCGTGAATTTCTTCGCGCTACCATTGAAAATATTATAATGAGATTTCAACACGTTATTGATGTCAATGGAGCACATATTGAGCATATTCTGTAATTAAATACATTTTAACGATTCAAACATATTTTTTGTCCTTTTTTGAGTACCGCTATTCCTCCTAGTGGTCGAAACTTGAACTATTTTTTTTATTGCAGAAACCTAATCCAAATTCAGAACGGGTTCTACAGGCCTCTGAATAGGGTAACTTTAACTAAAGCCACCCGGTACCTTATACATAGTACACTCATGGACAAAAAAAATTAGCACACCAAGAAGGAGTCGTAAAAATGAAACGAAATTTTACATACGTAATAAATACTTTGATGTAAGTAAATGGTTAGAAAATCAAAGAAAAAAGAAAATTTATTTCAGAGAAAAAGGCAAAAGAAAGGAGGATTTAATACATTGTTGAACCCCCTCTATATATATAGCGTGAATGCACGATGCGATACGATCGGGCATTGAGGCATACAAGTTCTGTATGATGTCTTCAGATATTCCGTTCCATATTTGCTGTAACCTTGCCTCTAGTTCATTCAAACTCGTGGGATGCCCAACTCGCCGTCCCAAGTGATCCCAGATATGCTCGATTGAAGATAAATCTGGGGATCGGGCAGGCCAAGGAAGGGTAGTAAGAGTGCGGAGACAGTCTTGTGATACCCTTTCCATGTGAGGTTGATCACTGTTGAATAAATGGCTCCTGGGAGCCATTGCATAAGTTGCAACACATGTGGTTGCAGGATGTCATGGACATACCGCTGGGCTGTCATGGTGCCATGGATCAATACTAGGGGGGATCATGTATTGTAGGCAATGGCACCCCATACCATCACACTAGCTGTGGGAGCGGTGTATCGCTGTAAAGCAAAGGCAGGATTGAGGCGTTCACCACACAGGGTCTCCACTCGAACATGATTGTAATCAGTGCTAAGATTGAATCTGGATTTATTGCTAAAGACAACCTTGTTCCATTCCGCTGCAGAACAGTTTGCTTGTGCGCGGCACCACCCCAAATGGAAGCGTTGATGGGAGGGTGTCAAGGGCAGCACAAGTAATGGGCACCGCTATCCCAAATGTCTTTCAGCCAGGTGCGTTCATATGGTTCGAGAAGACACAGGGGCCCCTAGTGAAGATGCTACCTGTGCCTGGATGGCGGCCGATGAAGCATTTGGCTGTACGCTGACATTTCTTACGATGTGGTGGTCATCTCGATGACTGGTCTGTCGAGGGCGTCCTGAGCCTGGTCTTCGTGTAAATGACATCTCACGGATCCACTGGTCCCAACACCTTTTCACAACATAATCAGCGCGGCCTAATTTACGAGTTACTCACCAAGCTGACCACACAGCTTCCATCATGCCGCGATGATTCTCCCCCTCTCAAACTGTGACAGCTGCTCATATTGTCGTTGAAAACGGCGTAATGGAATGTCTACCCCTGCTCTTTCTTTGTAAACGATTCAGCACATCCAAACAAGCTTTGGTTACCTGTTTTATACTCCACGGAGAACGACGTTAAACGCCCTGTACCGGCTATACGTAATGCACAATTACTCTGCATTTCTAATCATTTTAATATCTCTCCGACATCTACATTCATGCCAAATTTCGTTACGATCCCGCAATTATTCTTGGTGCACTAATTTTTTTGTCAATGAGTGCATAATATTGTTCTTTTGGATGTCGAATAAAATATAAAAAAGAACAGGACGACCTCGATTCAACTAATTTGTTGTTTTCATTGTTAACAAGTCTAGGCTATGAATCCATCCATGTAGAAACCATTTTTCCCCAAAAAAGAGTTTTCAATTTGGATTCTGATTAAGGAATAGAATTGAAGCAAAAGATTTTTTGAAAAATGAATAACAAAGAAAAATGAAATATTTGGATAGACAATATATTTTTATACAATACATACACTGAAGTGCCACTGAATTAGGGATACCTAACTATTAACGAGATGGGCCTCCTCTGGCCTTGATAATGGCTGACACACGACGAGACATAGATTCAACAAGTTTCTGAAACTTTCCAGGGGAATGACTTGCCAAATATCGGCTAAAGCTGTGCATAATTGAATAAGGTTCGTGGGTGCCGTGTGATGGCCTTACACGCCTTGTTCCAAAACATTCTAAAGAAGTTCAATAGGATTAAAGTCTGGGCTTTTAGGTGGCCAATTTACGATAAAAAAAAGCCAGAGAAATGCTCATCCAACCTGCCAGTAGCCAACCGGGACTTGTAAGAGATACAGTTGTCTTGCTGGAAAACTCCTTTACCGTGCGGATAACACAACAGCATAAGTGGATGGAAGTGATCACCCAGCAACTACGTACCGAATTGCACTGAGGGAGGTTGGTACACGCATCGAAGATCCCAAACAGTGCCTCGAATAAGCATCCCAGACCATGATTGAGTCAACATGCCCTTGTACGGTTCCAACCTGGCATGCAGGATCCATGGCTTCACGAACCTGACGCCATATTCTCAACCTCCTGTCGGCGTTAAGTAGTCAGAATTGAGACTCATCACTCCATTCTACTCGTTTCCAGTCCTCTACATTCCAGTCTCTGTGCTCCCTTGCCCAGGCAAAACGTGCAGCCCGATGGGGAGCATTGAGCAATGGTACTCTCGTAGGTCGACGGCTCCCGAAAACCATACGGTGAAGCGAGCGTTGCACGGCCCGTTTACTGACTGAACGACTGGCACCGTTATACAACTGGGTGGTAATTTGAGCTAATATTTGTCTTCGATGGCTACGTACAATACACCTGAGCCGTCTCTCACCACGCACTGTCAAGGATAATTGTCCTTTGCAATTTTCCCGATCACCAGTGTTTTGTCCATCATCCATGTATTCTTGGTATACTCTTGACACTGTCGCCCTTGAAAATCTTAGCTGTGTTACAATTTCGGAAACTGAATGGCCCATGCGTCGCGCACCTATTATTTGGCCGTGATGGAAGGCTTCTAAATCAAGCGGTTTACCCATACTGGCAATTTCAACAACTAATTCAGAACAACCCCAGTACGCGCAATATATGCAGTTACCACAGCGCCTTCTCTAGCGAATAAATGATGCGCAGCGCTACACAATTTACATAGCCCATATTATCCCTAATTCAGTGGCATTTCAGTGAACTCGGATTAAAATTTTCCCAATAGATGAGTGGCTACAGTCATGAACTCGTAGATTGGAGTCTTAGTAGAGGGCGCATTTGTCGAGGCCCTCATGTTTAAGTGCTGTGCAAGTTGGGTGCCCGCTCAAGTGTCATCCTAGTCTCTTGACCGAGGCTTAGAATGACGTCACCTTATGTTGCTTCACTGTGTGAAGTAAAACAAAATAAATCGAAGCAACTTGAGGGCTTTGGACGACAGATCTTATCATTTTAAAACTTGCTCAAGTTGCGAGGAGGGTACTTGAGTTGGTACCCTATTCTCCAAATTTCTACACCTCTTGAAAGACATTGCTTCGATATGTCAGAGGCTTGAGTCCTGATGCCATTAAGGACCCTCCATGTAGAAGGGTCCAGTGCACTTAAAACTTGTCCTGTTAGTGGACATAGAGTTTAGATTGGTGTCAGCACAGGAATATTCTTCGTCACTTGACCGAGTTCCAACAGCCCCCTCGTATTTCGTTAGAGTCTGACGTTAATAGAACATTCACTCACTCCAAGTCGATGCTAATAAAGAATCGCGTCCAATCCAACAAAATAAATTCAGAGATTCAAATTACCTTTAGTCCATTGCAAGAGTTGTTTGACAAATGTATAAGAGTGTAATTAAATAGAGCTTAATAAGCGTCTCGGTTTTATATGACCCTATATTGACAATGTACAATTGAGCCTTTTTTTACGCATCTTTTTCTCAGAAACTCACAGACTTCAAATATTTTGACTGTATATTAAATATATTTATAATCAAGTTACATTTTTTAAATATATTGTTTAGTTTTTTGTAAAAACAAATTTATAATGAGCATCACTATGAATTTTTTTGAAAATTGTCATTTTTTGCTACGATATCTGGTCTCTGGTCCAATATTTTGGAAATATCTCAAAATGCTGACTTCAGTATATATAATTGCATATCAGTAATATGCAGTAACAATTGCAGGTGTGTTCATACAGTATATTCTGAGAAAAATACAGATTTAAAAGTGTCATTTCGAGAAAGCTGCAATTTTAGTATAAAATGCCACAAAAATTATGAATTCCAACCTGAATTTGCACTATATTTTTCATATTTTCTTTTAAAGCATTTTGTTTCATATTTTACTTAAATTACCCAAAAAATGTACACATATCGTCTTTCAGTTTTTGTCAAACGAGATATTTTTTTGCATTGACATCATTTCCTCAAATTTTGTTTGAATCTTTGAAGAATTTTCAACTTTGATGCATTACCCTCATCAAAGTTGACCATAAAGCATTATGAATACCATATAATATTGTATCAATATGTAAAAGTAATGTTTTGGTAACATGTGATTATACGACATTTCGAAAGGTTTCATTAGGGTTTTGTATGTTCACTTGCACACACACACACAAACACATTATCTAAAAATATCAGACAAAACTAAAGACTAAAGTAAATTGGACAAAACAGCCAAAAGGAAACAGTTTTTATGTTTTTAAACATGAAATTTATGCATTTTAATGTAACGTAATGTAATGTAATGTAATTTCTTGCAACGTCAATGAACATCGAATTTGATGCGTCTCTTGGACTTTTTTTCCAGAGACATAAAGACTTAAGATTTTGTCTACATATTAAATAAACATTTATCTTCATACTTAAGCAAAATTTCAAAAAATAAACTGTTCGGCTATTTAAAAAAAAATAACAAGTTTTGTAGAACATAATTAGGAATTTAATAAAAATTGTTATTGTTTGCCACGACATGTGTTTTCCAGCTAAATGCTTTAAAAATATTTAAAAAATTTCACTTCACAGTATACACAAATATATATCCATGCTTACAGTAGATTTAGGTAAAATAACACTAACGGTTTTAAAAGTAAAATTTTTAGTAAGTAATTTTTGTAAAGAAATAATTTTATAAAAAACAATTATGTACTACTTACTAATCCTTGTTTTTACCTCATTATGTATAACAACAAATATTATCTCTTTATTATCCATTAGTTGATATAAAATTGATATAAAATCTATGCTTATATTATATATATTAGTTACACATTACCAGCATCTTATGCTGGTAACAGGGCAACATTCCAACACATGCAAATTTGTTTCTTCAATAACAACCAACTCTAAAATTTTCAATTTCGCAAATAGTTCTACGTTTTTATAACAGTTTACTGAATCTTGGCACGTTGAAATAATCAGTAATAACTGATAAAATTAAATTTCAGCAAGGATTACATATAAATATCAGTAAAAATAAGTAAAGATTAAAATTAAATTTCAAATAACTCAAACCACAAAGTACAAACTTGGTTGCATAAGTTTTTTAGCAAATCTAACAGTTAATTATGCAGTTGTTTTGTACTGTTATCTTAAGTTAATTATGC
>BMAV01024262.1:657365-689868 GCA_019973955.1 Trichonephila inaurata madagascariensis | reverse complement strand
CTTAAGTTAATTATGCAGTTGTTTTGTACTGTTATCTTAAGTTAATTGAGTAGAAATAAATGAAAAAGGTCTTGCAACTGCTCCCCGGGTTTAAAAGGTCAATATTGACAATTTTACCAGTCAAACTGGGCGTGGCACTTCAGCTGATGATTTTTAAAAAGTTATTTTGACATACTTGTAATTCATAAAATGGAAAATATGTTATATCCCTGGAAAGGTCATGAATTGGAGATTTTAGAAATATCAAAAATTCCAAATCGATTTTCTGAAGATTTTTAGCTTACTCTGACTCCTCTTAATTTCATTAACAATTCATCAAAAGAATTATCTGAAATTTAGATACTTGATATCACATAATATTTTCTTTGTAAATTCTGGAAATGAGAACAATTTCAATTTTATTTAAAATAATGATCAATATAAGATTTCTTATTGTGTTAAGAACTTTTTTTAAATATCTATATAATTTCAATTTGCCTTTTTAATAAGTTATTACTTTCTGCTGCATTTATTTTATAATAAATTTGTAACATTTACAAGCCCTTCCATTCTAATGGCGTTTCATTGGGAATAGCAACATATTGGAGCTAAGTTAGCATCTTATTTTGCTACAAAATTTGGTGGCGATATTATGGATGATTGTGGTTACTGGAGAAATCTATTACATGATCTCCAACTAAAGCAGCATTTTTGAGAAAGCTGTGGAAGGCTCTCGCTTACAGAAACTGAGTCAGAAGCTGTTGAAGACATCTACAACCGAGTCATTGCAATCTCTATCATTACGTACGTTCTTAAACAATGATTGTGAGAACCTTCTGGAACTTATTGTGTGCTCAATTGACTGCATTTAATTTAAAAATTGTAAATTTCATCACTGTTGAAAAGCTGTTTGGTTATTTGGGAATGAAATCCAAGATTCCATTCGATTGATTATTTGGCCTTAAAATTTTTTTTACAAAAATGAGTGACACTAATTGTTTATTCACAATATGGAACATCACCTATTAGAAGTTGTCGCACTCCGAGGTGGCAGGTCGTTGAAGAAGCAGACACTGTTATAGAAGTAATACTTTGATTTCAATGCTAAGCAATTTATGATGAATTTAATAAGCAATCTTAACTAATCTCTTAATTTAACTTATAAGATTATTCAAAGCACACTTATATCTCTAGATCCGCTTGTAGATAGATTCCTAGTGAACTCTTTCCTAAACCCCACTTCAAACCAACTTACCAAGTATTTCCACTGCCCATTATTGCTTGAATGCCAACTTCCGGTTAAACGATTCGCGGTCCACGATGAACTTGAACGCACTAATTGCCAGAGTTTCAATAGAATTTAGCATAAAATCATCTGTACTGAAAGGGGTTTTCAACAATTAAAGTATAATTTCCCAAGAGGATTAGTTGAATAACCGCCAATAGAATCCATCACAAAATACAAAAAATATCCTTCTACTGCTTTTTAATGAAAAGCAATATCATCTCAACATTGAATGTAATCCAATGGTAGGGTGCTATATTATCCTACCTAATTTTAACTTTCAAGTATCAAGATACTCTCGGGTATTTCTTATTGCGAAAGTGTTTCATTGGTACAGGAAAAATATCGCAGAAAATTTTTTTAAAATTAAAAAAAAAAAAAAAAAAAAACTACCTTAACTGAAAGTATGGGAAGTCCTTAAACAGAAATTGTGGAAAAATGAAATGTCTCGTGTACTGAAAATTGATGCAAATTTGAATGACAAGAATCGAAAGATATCAACTTACAAAGTAGAAAATTTGTTTGTTCGTGTTTATCTGTTTGCTTATATCAGAAATAGGAATCCACACAATTTTCAAAGATATATTACAACAATTATACATTTCTCTTAAAATAAGAACAGAATAGAAAACATTTTATCAATCGATTGATTTCCATGAAATAAAGAATTCAACACACACAAGTCAAATTAATTAGAATTTTCAGAGAGTGTCTTGTTATATTTAAGATGTTATTTTTAATTTTGTTTCTCTTTTTTGGTAGATTTGGAGACCAAATAATATTCATGTTGCCATTATTAATTTTTAGTGGTTTTGGAGAAAGTCACTTAGAGCACCAGGAGACTGGATTGGCAACAAAATCTCAGGGGCTGCCATACGTTATAGCAGCATACTGTAAAGGCATGTTATGAAAAGTTATTGTTACCTTGAACAGGCGAAGTTTCTTGTCGAAATGAACGAATCAATAGATAGCCCACGTTTTATTTTATAGCGGGACGTAAAGAAACACTCAATTAATCAATAGCTTCGATCCATTCAGTTATAAGCTACGGATTCAAAATTCTTTAGGAACAGAATGTTTGCTCTGAATACTATGCAAACTTGAGTTTTGTTCATTACAACAGCCGTCTTTTGAATCATTATCAGTGAAATATCCTCAGTATTTGACCCAATGTATTTCTTCAAATTCAGCAATTTATGCAAATTTAGCAACACCAAATGAAATCACGATGTTAGTTTCCAACTTATTTATAACACATCCATTGCGAAATATTTCGGAGATTATCGATAAACCGTGAATGAATTGTACCCTCCTACTTTAATGATCCATCCAAAAACCACAAATAAGCCAACTCCTAAAACAACGACAGTCAAAGGAGACTAGAAGTAAGATAATAATGAATCGAACCCAAAAGTGTTCGAATGCATGCAATCAAAAATTTTACGTCATTATATCCTTTTGATGGAGTGACACTTGAACCGAAAATTGAATTTCCACGCTGTGTTTCAGAAATCGCTTCTAATAATTCTTTTACTTACCTCATTTGGCTTCTAATCAAATGTTTGTGAAAATTCTTTTCATTTGGTGAATGACCGCCGCCTCATAACAATGAAAAGAAATCTTTTCATTTATTTTAATTTGGTGGACAAGGTTGAGATTTCATTTTCATTAGACGTGAGGAAATAATTCTCATTGTGAATTAATCTTGGGTTATTTGTTGATTTCAACCCATTCGCATCTTGACCTGTGCTATAGATTTATGAACTCACTTCCTTCAATCACGAGATTATTTCCTTTTTTTTCCTTTGCAATTTTCTTCGATTGAGCAATTTTTTTTATGGTTTCGTGTTCCCTCAATTTCTTTGAAATTAACCTCCGAGTATTGCTAAGAGGGGGAAAAATTATGAAATGTAAAATCACAAGAAAAGTGGAAGAAAAATTAAAAAATAACAATCTATTTTCTTTTTTATTTAACGCAGTTATCAACACCTAATCTCTGCATGCCTAGCCTTTCCTCTAAATAATCTCACCATAGGCAATCAGTAGTAGGAAATGATGACAGCTGCATAAAACGCAAGAATTTTCACTTGGTCAATCAACAGCCAGAGAAAAACCAGTTTCTCAACTATGAAGGATCTTTTATAGATCCATATCCCTGCGACGTGAAGAAAGGGAACAGTTTCTCGACTCGTTTCTGCTCAGTTCGTTAATTCACACTGTTACGAACTATTCTATCGGTTTCTTTCAACACCTGATCACAAAGGTCTTTTCATAATTTAGTAGTAGAAACAATAGGTTTTATATTATGCATTTTTTCTAATAAATCACTGCAATTTTTTTTTAAATGATAGACATTTTTCAACGGTGGTTTCGCGACAATAAAACCTTTTAAAAATTATTTTATTTTCAATATGTACACATATCATACTATAATTACATGTAATGTGTTTTTCAAGTGGAATTGTAAGACTTGTGCTGTGTAAAGAGTTTGAAAATGGGGATAACATACTTTCAAAATCAGTAAAAACTACGGACGAATGATAAAAAGATTTTGAAAAATTAGTATATAAATTGTATTTTATTATCATAGAGATTGTAGGCATTGTTACCTTTTGTGCTCTATTTTTAAGACACAAGGTTTTGTGTGCAGATAATGTAGATTCTCTTTGAAAACCGCACGAACAGTTTTCACAATTCCTTTCTGTTTGTTTAAAAGACCATTTTGTATAAAATTTTCTATGTCTAGTTTTATTTTTTTGAAGGCATTATCGGTTGCTTTAAATATTTAATAACGTGAAAGTATACGTTCTGCATGCTAGAAGAAATAAAGTTTTTAAGTATTGTTAAAATAAGAATACAACGCAATAAAGTTTGTTCCATTATCTTCATTCTGTCAAAAAGTATAGTAAATTGACGTAGAAAAAGAAAATAAAAATATCCTATCAGTTTGATAGGAAATGGATTTTGTCTTCATTTTAATGTAATCAATGAGCCTGAGTGTTAAGTCAAGTATTATCTTGCTCTAACAATTGACCAATCAGGTTTCGGTAGGATTCAACTCTTGATACAATTTATTGGGGAAATTTATTAATGTATTAAATGATTGCTAATAAATTAGCTGTTTTTTATTGTGTTTTTTCCTTTAGTAAGTGTGTAAAACTAAATAAAATTATGGAAATAGAGCACAGAGAGTTTATTGGTCACAGAAAGTGATGCCAAATAATGGCATTCCGTGATGAGGGGCTAAAATTATGAAGAAATTAGAAGTGGAAAGTCGAGCAATAGTGGTATTTCGAAATTTTTGAAGAAATTCTGATTTACTACAAAGCAAAACTGGTAAAGGTAAGAAAAGATGATCAACATCAATTGATAATAGAAAAATTGAAAGACTAAGCTTACATGATGATGAAAATCACAGCTGGGAATATTCAAGTAAAGATGGAACAGTGTAATGTAATGGTTAGTGCAAGGACAGTTCGACAGAATGAATTCGGTTTGAATGCTAAAATTCCAGGGAAAAAGCTATTTTATCTCTGAAACAAAGGTTAAAAAATTAAACTGGGTTAAAACTCAAGTTAATTGAACAGGACAAAATCGTACAGTGTTATATGATGAGACTGGTTCCGTTGTAACGGCTTAAAATACATAAGGCGAAAATTTGTGTGGCGAAAATATCCTAATTACCTTACACCTACATCGAAACACCCAGTTAATGTCATGGTATAAAGTTGCATGAAATCAAAAAGTTTTAGTAGAATTTGTGTGATAAAGGGAAATGTGTGTGTGTGTGAAAGTCACACACACAAAAATAGAAAAAGGAAGTACTTGAGCTCATATTGAAGCCTTTAACTCAGTGCTTCTCAAACTTTCAATACTGGCGCCCCCCTTTTGAATCACAATTTTATCGCGCCCCCCTTATACATTAATAAATTACTGAATGCAATAATAATGCACTTTGACGCTAAAGCTACAATACACGATCTTAATTATAAACCGTACAAATTAATAACATAAGTATTAAATTTTGTATATGTTACTTTTAAGCAAAAAAAATTAAGTAATAGGATAATTATTATGTTATTCTTCCTTTCTCTAATTTTTAAATTGGAACATATTGCAAAATGCGGTGGCTGCTTAGAAGACAAAATATAGATATCAGCTAAATATAAAAAAATAATTCAGAGGGTCAATTTCTAAAAATCTTTGAAAAACTTTGCTCTGCAAGACAAGCCCATGGAAGTCGCTAATACTTATTAAATTTGTTCTTAATTCAGTATTAATAAGATAAGTATTAAATTTTTTATATATGTTACTCTTAAGTAATATATATTTTAAGTAAATTACTTTTAAGTAATAGGTTAATTATGTTATTTTTCTTTCTCTAATTTTTAAATTGAAACAGATTGAGAAATAATATTTAATTAAAGATTTATTTTCTTCAAGATCCATTTCTAAAAGTACAAATGTCATTAAGAAATAGCCTAATCTATATGTGTTGCTCTTTATCATATCCATTACATCTGGCATTCTTGAGAACGTTCATGTGAGTCTAGGCAACCTAACAGACGTCTGAACAAAAGATGTAAAAATGCTGTACTTCGTACAATTCTAGTTAGTCTTGGCCGAATCGATTAGCTACCGAATCTCTCTTGAGTGTTCATTTCATAATTCACGCGTTAATTGTAATTCTCAGTATTAAGTATTTACGGCAGTGGATTAAAACAAAATCATAGATATATTTTTAAATCACAGCAAGCATTCGACGATAATAAAGCATCAACAAGTACACAGACGAGGGCAAATTGATAGCAAGTTACGAATGGGTTAGGGATCCATTTCAAAACACTTCAGAAGGGCTCTCAACTACCGAAAGAGATCTTCATAGATTTCACATCCAGTGACGAAATTAAAGTGCAATTTTGTAATAAATCACTCTTTGAATTCTGGATAGAGGTGGATGCTGAATTTTCTGCACTGAAAGCAAAAGCATTTCGTATCCTATTACCATTTTTAACATCATACCTTTGTGAATCCGGATTTTCTGCGATGGCTACTTTGAAGACAAAATATAGATCTGAGCTAAATATCAAAAAATAACTCTGAGTGTCAGTTTCTAATTTTTAGCTTGAAAAACTTTGCTTTGCAAGACAAGCCTATGGAAGTCACTAATAATTATTAAACTTGTTCTTATACTGGCTGAAGTATCCACTCTTAACACGAGTTTATTTTTTTAAAAAATGATAATATATTATTCTTGATATAATAGCTTAATTGTAAGGAGAGTAAAACCAAGTGCATGACAATGTTTACAAAAATGTAAAATGATTTATTGAAATGAATACTCATATTATAAACAGTTTTGAATGAACTGTAATTTTAAGCCTCGCAGAATTGGCATTTAGAATAAATGTTAAGTAATAAAAAAAGAATATAAAATTCTAATGAATAACAATTGTGTTATTTTTTTAATATTTAAAACGAGAAAGCCCGGGATCAGGTGTGCACTCGATACTAACGTTAATGGTCGCGGGGGGTGAAGCACCCCAATCCTTTTTTTTATAATTATTTTCAATATACAAGATAAAAATCACAATTTCAGTGAATAATTTAACTGAGAGAAAATATACTTACCTATTTCAAGGATTTTTCTATTTGTCTTTCATAATTTCAGAAAATATCCAATAAAACTGAACTAATTTGTTCCAAATGTGCGTGACCTTAATGAAGGACACAAATCACAGACACTTTTTGCTAAAATTACAGGTAAGTTATTTGCAAGCAAAACTGTCACATTTTGTTCACGTTATTGTAATTTTAATGTAGTTTGATGATCGACAAATATTCTGTTGGACTTTTGCTTGCTTGTGGCTTTTTGATAGGGTGAAGTGCATTTTGCGGTACACTTATGGCTTCATATTTCCTTGATAAAGTTCTTAATGTAGCTATTGAAAATTTTCCTTTCGTTTCAAGTTTATTGCTTTTCTCAAATTTACTTTCGCTAACATCATTAATATGCATTATTTCAGCAAATGTTTTCCTTGTTTGATCAGCTTCAATTTCCTTTCAGAGAGATCACAGATGCCCAATTCTTTTTTTATATTCTGCTCATTTACATTTATAAACCATAATCAATCGTACAACATCACAATTAAAACCACTAAGTTATTCATAGGGAAAAATGCAGCATGTTCAAGAAAACATTTTTGAAAAATAGTGGTCGTGCCGGGAACTCGGTCTAAAAAGTACCTTAAGATACTAAAAAAACGTTTGCCACTCCCAAAAAAGAAGATATGTTATCAATTCATTTTAGCTCCCATTAAGACTGTCATATTAGAGGATTCTCTGTCAAGGTCATTGGTAACAAATAAGCAGTTTTCCCAGAATGAACGATTTTTGTATTATATCTTTCAGTATACTCATAAAAATAAATCTGGGTCAATTAATCCTTCAAAGTGCTCAATATGCTTATCCATGTATCATAAAACTCTTTCACATTGTGAAAAAAAATGCAACAGAATTATGTAATTTACAACTTCCCTAAAAAAAGGGATGCAGGTAACCATACCAGTAAGTTTGAAAGCCAGCAAAAGTAATATTTTAGATTAAAATAAACGTAATCAAAAAATCTCTCATCGTAAGATTATTGTAAAGCAAAGAAAATATTTTTTTATTTAGTTATAGGATCAAAGATAGCTAATGAGCGTTCAAAGTAGAATCTTTTATTTTTGATGACCTTTTTTCACCAGATGATATATATAAATCATATCAATGTAAATCTGTATTTTTTTATTATATCAGAAAGTATTTTGTTTTTTTTTCATTCCAGTAAATTTTTTTAACCTTTTATTTTCGATATGTTCGCGCCCCCCTTGAAGGGTTATCGCGCCCCCCCAGGGGGGCGCGCCCCACAGTTTGAGAAACACTGCTTTAACTCTCATAATATTTTCCAAGACAATCAAGCATTTTTATTTGAACAGGGTTCAACTTGATGCTACGTGACTATTGTATGCACAAAATGGTTAAAAATTAACTATATTCCTGCACTGGAATGATCAGAAAATAGTCCAAATCTTAACCTGATCGAAACATAGGACGAACATAGAACGAAACATAGAATCTCTACAAACAACCTAAGGAAAAAATCGAATTAATAGAAGCAATAATTAAATTTTTGTTTTCCATTATAACAGCTGATGAACTTAAAACGTTAGTTCACTCCCTGGAGAAGCAATGTCTGGCCGTGTGTGTGAGTGAATGTGAATTTATTGCGCCAATTCTGGAGAGTGATTGTCGGGCCGTAATTAAGCCTAAATAAATATTAAATGACCTCATTCTTATGACATGTTGTATTAAAATTTCCTTCATAAAAACACATCCATTAACAATAGAACTAAATAATCTTTCCAGTGATTTAGGATTTCAAATATCTTTGCGTTGTGAACCCTTAAACTTCAAAATTAGATTTTTTCAAAAGGTTTCAATGATTTGGGCCCCCAATGTTCTTTGAGCTTTTAAGGGCGAGTGAAGACAATTCTAAAGATGCATCCTGAGGACTTTTGTTTCTTGCAGTGTCATCTTCGAAACAGAGGGCTTCTCTCTTTCAAATCTAGTTAAATTTTTTGTAACCGTCACCCCTCACACCGGCCTTAATTTTTCTGGAGGAGTGGTTTCAGCAGCGAATTTGTTTAATGTATCGACTGACAAAATACCAGAAAGTATGTTGAGTTCACCATTAGGCTGGACGGACAGATACTCAATACTAAGAAGCTCATATTGATCTTTACAACACCAGAACTACCACAAGGCATCTAAGCTGCCTAACAGCTGATTATTAGTCAGACCCAAATCCACTACGTTATTTCGAATGCCAAAGTTATGGTCATCCCCAAACTGTCTCAGCCTAGCCACTTGATCTCACTGTGGCCACGATAATACTGTTTGTATTGATAAAGAATGACGTGCTAATTGTAGAGCAGCAATTCGTCCTATTCAAAAACTTGCCGCACTTGGATAAAAAAAGTAACTAACAGCTTTGAATAAATCAAATCTTTTACCCAGAGGGTCGGCGTGTTGTTCTTTAACGAAAGTAAGACTGCATGCTGCTAAGCACCAGTTGGGCGAAAAATCTATTTCAACAAAAACTTATCAATCTTCAAATAGATAATTGGACACTGATTGAACACATCAAAAAACTGAAAAGTGGGTATTCCAAAGGATTTATGTAGAACTCCACTCGTTCGACAAAAACTAAATCAAGGAAAACATAAACTAGAGAATTCTAGGTATTGCAAAAATAATAAAAAGGATCTAACTGCAGAAAAAAAGAAATATGCAATATCCAAATCGATAAACTCGACCAACATCCTTCGGTCGAAATTTTCATGAATGATCTTTTTCAGGTGGTCGACTATATGCTCCTTAAAATGAGTGAGTAGGATCATTTAATGGAACTTTCGTACGTTGGAACTGTGATGGGTTGAGGACTCGACTTGATGATCTCAAATGCATCCTATCCAAGTACCGACCTGCATGCGTTGCCCTTCAGGAGACAATTTTGAAGAGCATTATTAAAATGCGAGCGCGTGGCTATAGTTATGTACGACGGGATGTAGACAGCAATGCATCTCTTATTGGAGGTATATGATTTTCACTTCCCATCTTTATTTAAGGTATCCGACTACGTTCGGAACCGTGATTTTACAAAAGCACATAAATTGATAATTTTCTTGATATATAGTGTCACTTAGATTAGAATACATGTATAAAGTTGTTTTAAGGACGCATTTTGATAAAATTTTTTTATTTAAATACAATATTTCGGCAAAAAATTAACTTAGAATAACCCTTTTTTCAAAATGTTCTCATTTTGTGACAAATGCTTCAATTATAATAATATTTTGTCTGTATATAGCTCAGACCTCTGTACAGAGGCTCAACTATGAATTTTGAAAAATTCACATTATTTTCAGTGTTACAACCATTTGAAATAATTATCGGCGTTTTTATCTTAAAATTTCTCCCCACTGTTGTCGTAAAATATGGATATACCCACTTCTAAGTTACATATTTCAGAAATTCTAGTTGAGCCTCTGTACATCTGTACAGAGGTCTGAGCTCTATACAGGCAAAATATTATTATAATAGAAGCATTTTTTACAAAAGGAGAATATTTTGAAAATGGGTCATTCTATGCTCATTTTTTGTCAAAATATTGTGCTTAAATGATTTTTTATTGTAATACTATTCTTAAAACAATTTTATATACAACAATTTTTTAATGTTATTTAGAGTATCATGAATGATACAGATGCAGAAATCTCCAAGACCTCAAAGACTCATCAGAAGCCGAGTAAACCACATGATGTAATACTGTTTGCCAACAAGCCAAAAAAAAAAAAAAACCAAAGAAGATCTTGGGGTATTTTTAAAGATAACCCATCTGAGAAAAAAAAAATCTCGTAACTTTCAAAAATGCAAAATTTCATCGTAGTGAGAAAGAATCGAGGAGCCAATATGACTCTTTAATTCTATCGTACCAGTCAACAGTTAAGTAGAACGGACAAAGCAATAAATATCCAATATCGGTCTTCTTACCCTTTTGGTTTTGGATACTCCAACTGCCATGTATTCGTCACCTGTAGTTAATTTTCTTGGCCAAGCTCCAACTCTTACAGCGCAAAATTCCTAAGAATCATTCCGTACCACATCAGCCTTTAACTTGAGATTCTCTCCCTTATAACTGTGATGTAGATATGTGGGAATCAAAAAGGGCCCTTAACACAAATACAGTTCTTATTGGAATTTTCCATAAAATGTTTCGCCATTTGAAGAAGGCTCCTTTACCTGTTCAGTCGTACATGGATATAATAGGTGTATTCAAATCGGTGGCAAGAAGCCATAGTAGTTTCCTTTCTGATGCCTGGCAAAGATTCAAAGAACCTCCTCAGATTTCAACAGATGGTACTGAGGAAAACCATTTGTAAGAGACATTAGAACGTACGGTTCATACCCGGCTCGCTTATCATTAAGAAAATAATCGATGTATTCTTGTGTCCCAGAGTGGCTTCCCCAAAATAAAATCCACTGTTGACAACATCATACTGATAGAAAGCAAAATGAGAAACGTTTTTGTTCGGAGGAACCATCTCATTTCCATTTTTTTTATATCGAGAATACATTACATAGTATTTTGCACTATAAGATGATTCGCACTCCTTTTGACTGTGGATTTAAATGCAATCTTGCTCAATTTATTTCAAACTCTTTAGTTGTTTGCTCTTTTAAAGTTCATTTAGATAGTATGTATCAATCTGATGGAGTTTCATTCAATCTGAGGGAGTAGCTTATGAAAGTGTTCTGAGTAGAACTTTCTTTATCTGTCACCTATCACCCGTTTGGCTACAATTTGAGCCTTTTTTACGCGCCTCATTAGACGTTGACGATCTTTAAGGGAAGGTTCATGTAATTGAAGCAGCAGCTTCACAAAAATGGAGTGAAATGAACTGTCAGAGTATTTCTGCTAGTAAGAGTTCCAGGGGGCATTGTTACCAGAAACGTGGTCTCCATCTCTTAACCCCGACGGAATTCATAACACACACATTCCCGTTCTATCGGACGTTTGAATAATATTCGACAACGGACTCACTTTCCTACCACATTTCTTATGTTCGCGGAGTCAGTGAGAACTCTAGAACTAGAGAACTCAGAACTAGAACTCAGCATGAGCTTATTGTTGACGTCATTTTGAACCACAGTCAAGTGACGAGGATAGTACCTGAGTTGGCATACCCTACTACACCACGCCACATGGCCTCGATGGATTTATCTTGCATTAGCAGCTCTACATGATGGGTTTACGGTGGCAATACGGCTCAAACTCATAACACTCGCTCTCGAGTTTGTGGCCCTAACCACTAGGCTACAGCTGCTACTTCTAGCCGCTAGCTTCTAAGTGTGAAAAATTCCTCAACCTTTTGAAGGTTTTATCCAACACCTGTCGGGGTGCGGATTGAGCATTATAGTTCCGCGAGTATGTATTGTTAATAGTTTCCCATCCTTTGATAAATGTATATCTGAGTATTTGCATAAAGAGACTTTATGACGCTCAAATATTTGGCCATTTATAGACAGGATAAAAGTTTAGCTTGATCTAACTAACGGAGAAAAGAAACATTTCCACCCATGAAATGCGTTTATCAAACCTTTTGCTCCCAACGTTTTTCTTCGCCCATCACAGATGAATCGAAATGTTGGCTTTGGATCGAAGATATTATGTAAGATTCTTGTAACACATTTTTACTGCCATGCACATGAATGGATGGTCTCACTGACAGCTCTCATAATTATTGTACTCTCTTGTGGTTTTTATACAAAAATAATGGAAAGTTTTGTCCTTTTTAGAACTGAGAAAGAAAAAAATACCTGTATACATTTATTCCTAGAAAAATATTCATCAAAATATGTCCTTTATATTTAAGAATCCTTTTCTAGGTGTAAGCTATTTCATAAAGAAAATTTTTTTAAGGACGCTTATATATATTTGTACTTATAAAAATTCTTAACTTTTCAGTTTTTCCTCATAATTAAATTGTTTACCTACAGAATTGTCCAAATACATAATACAAGTTATAACCTGAAGAATTTTAAGGATGGGGTAAGTTTTGTCACCCCTTGAATGCATAATTTTTGCTCTGACTTCTACTGTAATATCTTCGAACTAATTGTAAGAATGCGTAACTCCCCAAGGGAACTAAATTTTATGCTACGAGCCAAGGGCATTTCCTTAATAGTGCCAAACAGTGGTAGTTGTAGAGTTACGTGGAGTCCAAGATGGGGCCTAGCGGTAACAAATTGTCAGAATGCGTAACTCCACAAGGGAACTAAATTTTATATAGGAGTGCTACGAGCCAAGGGCTGTTTGATGCATTTCCTTAATAATGCGGTTGTTGGTTACTTGGAACCCAAGATGCGGTAACAAATTGTCAGGAAAATAATTGTAAATAACTGTTTTGAAATGTAGAAGATAGGAATAGATTAAAAATAACCAATATCAATCAATAATGAATATCAATGTAATATAATAAAAATTGCATATAATAATAATATTATGTAATATATTATTATTACATAATATAATTTAATAGTAATTATGATATATGATTATATTCATATAATTTATTTATAATAATAAATATTACATATAATAATATTCATGTAATATAATTATTATATGTAATAATGCTCATATATTATAATAATAATTATAAATAAATAACGTGTAATATTTATAAAAAAAAGTAAAATAAAAAATCATTATTATAAATAAATATAAAAAACAATTTTTATATATAATAATTATTATATTATATTAAATTATAAATAAAATAATATAATGTAGTAATATGTATTAAAATTAATAATGAATATCAATTAATAAGTGTTGATAACTTGCAATATTCTAAAAATTGTGAATTCCTTCAATGAATTTCATTGAACAAGGAACGTTTCAAAAAAGCATTACTAAAAAGTAAAATAAAGTGTAAATGTGTGCAATTTATAGCAATTATTAAAAGCACAGTACTCATTCTTTAAAAAAAATATCCTGGTACTCACAAATAATATTAGAAACATCCATATTCGAAAATGGCACAAAATACAACAGAAGACTGAAATAATTGCTTGAAGAACAAATGCAATTGAAATTATTAAATTCTTAAAGAAAACAAATTATATAAAATCGTCTGAAATGCATAGGGATTTCGCGGGGGAAAAAACAATAAAAATTAACTCTAATATACGTTATCCCCATGGCAGCCTCATTACCACATGATAAAAATATCAAGTTAACCATATTGTAATGTTATCGCCCATCTTGGCAAACAGAAACAATAGCTTACCGCGTAGCACTCCTGTATCAAATTAGCACCCCAGAAGGAGTTATGCATTCTGGCCGACGATATGTGATAATTGTACTCAAATTACTTAATTTCTACTTTCTTTTTCTATTTTGTCCCTTTCAACATTCGTTCCAGCAATTAACAAGTGAAATCCGGATTTATTTCTCTCGTTCACTCCAACGGGTATAGATATTAATTTGCCTAAACTTGTCTTCTACAAGGCTCTGACAGAAAATGTTTCAAACCATTCTTGTCTTTCCTCCAAACAACATTTTTTGGGGGCTTCTGCAGCACAAATTGAAATTTATGAAGCAAACACGCAAGTGTAACCCCATTCATTTTGAAGAGGTTTAGAATTTATTGTTTTTAATTAAAATAAACGAGGATGAAACAATTCTTGTCCTTGGTTATAAAGAGGAAACAACTCTCTTGATTAAAATTGGTTCTCTCTTTCTTTACATTATTTCTTAGTCTCTGGGTGAAATAAAAAGCTTTTGAACATTTGTTATTTGTTCTTGTAAACGATGAAGGTATTTAAAAGACGGATTAATGAAAAAAAATTTCTTTGCTTTCAAGTTCTCATTTTTGGGTGAAGCAGAGTGAGTAACTCTGAAATATTGGAGAGCAGTTTCATCAACATTTAGAATATTATAGGAAAGAAAAATTATTTTGTAAATAAATATACACATTGAGTTTATTAAAAGCAATTAATATTAGTTGTTTGGGATATGAGAACAGAAACGATCAAAAGAAAAAATGTATCTGTTATCATAGTCAAAATTCTCAGGAATTAAATTGTGAATTTTTTATGTTGAGTTTTTAAAAGAGATATTGATTATTAAAATGAGAGAGAGAGAGAATATTCTAAATGAACTATAAATATATAATTATTATTCGGTTTACATTTCCAAAAATTTGTTTGCTCACTATATTATATTACATAATTTTTTTTGTGCCACTGATGGATTATTTTCAACTATAAGGTACCTCCTAATGTTTATTTTTTCCATTATGCGTCTCAGTCTTCTTAATTATTCCCTTTTTTGTTTTCTTTTCCTGAATCGATAAATGTTTCTTCTGATCACATTTTTTTTTTTTGAAAATTAACAAGTCTTTGGTGAAGGTTGATCAATTATTAGGCCTTAGGTTTATTTTTTATTGAAAAAAGCCATAGAAGTAAATTAATAAACATTTGAAATTTAATTTTCATTTTTTAAGATGCTCTTCAAAATGGCTCTCTTTACTATTTTGGTAGTTCACAAAATTGTATTAGGATCACCCTCAAGCGAAGCTTTAAAAGAAACCAAAGTTTCACAAAGCATTTCCGAAAATCTTTTGTAGTTGAAGTTTCTTATCAGGAGAGACTACATTTTCAAGATTTATAACTCGTAAATAATAAACATGATTTTTCTTTTCAAAATGGAATAATTCTTTTCGTATAATGCCTTCCAATGAGTTTTAATACGTTTCAAGTTCATTCCAATGGTACAGGAGTCGAAAGCGAAAGTTGAGGAGGAAAGCAAAGGACTGTATCCTATTGCTCTCCAGAAATGAAAAAGGGCTCTGATCTGGAATGGCTTCAAGATGACTTCAAAAATTACAAATTATTTCTCTAAATCTAAAATAATCACCAAAAATTTAACTGCAGAAGAGAAAAATTGAAAACTTGTTGAGTTTTCAATTTCTCTCTTTTCTTAATAATATATATTATGGAATTTTGTGTGTGGCATCTCTAATACTCGAAATGCGGAATTTCTTAAATGTTAATCCCATTTTATTTTGAGTGAGTCAATTTAACAGTCAAACTACCATGAATTATTAGGATTATGTTGTATTTAATAAAATTATTTTCCTCACGAACTTGATATTTTGCTTGCCTTTCATTTTCTTTCAGTTTTTCTTGACTTATCTTTAACTGAAAGAATTTTTCAAGAGAGAGACAAATGAACAAAACAGAAAGATTGAATTGAAACATCGCAAGATTGGATCTGCTTAGATTGTTTAGAATAAGATCTTAAGAGTGAGCCTTTTTCCAACGATTCTTTTCCCGAGATTATACAGTTACAAGTACACAGTTAAATGTAAAAAAAAAAAAAATTGCAAGTTATTCCCTTGCTCTGCTCAACCGAAATCTCATTGTTAGAAAAAGCTTGTATTGAAATAAAATTCAAAGAAAAATTATTTAAGATGACACACATCTAATTTTCTCTGTTTCCATAGAAATATCTCGAGGGAAAAAATTTTAGAGCTTACTTTAAACGGGACTGAATATGTTTAAAGAACGGATTTGAGAAAATAGAATTAAGACAACTCGGATGAATTAATATAGACCTATGAAGTTTCTAGAACAATATTTTTAGAATTCTCAATAACTACTTGGATTCATTTCCACTGGAAGTGCATCGAGTCTACTGAAGAGTATCTGGGAAAAAGTCAAGAGAATCGTTCGAAAGAAAAATGAAAGGAGAGATGAAATCAGGTTTTCTGTGATGGATGACAATCCGATACATGTCAAATGCAGAAACTTTCCTTTCGAAGATGAGGGCTCAAGTGGAATTTTCATTCGATATTATCTTATTCTATGCAACCTCCAAATTAATCTTACGGTAGCGAAAGAGGTGTTTCATAATTTTAATAGAATATTTATCAATCGTCATCTGAGATTTTTTCCTCTTTAACATTGAGGAGTGTTCTATTTCCTTAAGAAAATTGATTCCTTCTATTCAGCTTCTTTTCAACATTAAACCTTAGTACCCAATCGTTTCGTCTTATTTCAAAATATCCTCTCGAACAGCGTCAAGATAAAATAACATACATTCTCTAAATCCGACTTTCTTTAAGGTATCCGACTACGTTCGGAACCGTGATTTCGCAAAAGCGTATCAATGGATAATATTTATGATATTTAGTGTCACTTAGATTAGAAAATGTATATAAAATTGTTTTAAAAATATTATTACAATAAAAAATTATTTAAGTACAATATTTTGACAAAAAATGAGCATAGAATGACCCATTTTCAAAATATTCTCCTTTTGTGAAAAATGCTTCTATTATAATAATATTTTGCCTGTATATAGCTGAGACTTATGTACAGAGGCTCAACTAGAATTTTTGAAATATATAACTTAGAAGTAGGTTTATCCATGTTTTACGACAACAGAGGTGAGAACTTTTAAGAAAAAAACGCCGATAATTATTTCAATGGGTTGTAACTCTGAAAATAATGGAAGTTTTTCAAAAAGAATAGTTTAGACTCTCTGGCGAAGTCTTTACTTTATATAAGCACCCACCCACCCACCCACACACACACACACAAAATGTTATTATTTTAGAAACATTTCTTACAAAAGAAGAACATTTTGAAAAAAGGTTATTCTAAGTTAATGTTTTGCCAAAATATTGTATTTAAATATTTTTTTTGTCAAAATGTCCTTAAAACAATTTTATACAAGTATTCTAATCTAAGTGATAAATATCATGAAAATTATCCATTTTTGCGCTTTTTTAATATTACGGTTCTGAACGTAGTCGGATACCTTAAAAGAACTCACCCTTTTGATTTGAAAGGACTCAATCTAAACAAAAAAATTCCTTTTCACCTTCATCTTGTTGCAGAAGTTGTTTGGGCTAGGATACATAGAGATAGAAATTTCTTGTGAGAAGTTGCATAAAAGGTGACAAAGAGCACTAGATATAAAAGATGATTTGATTTTCAACAACTGGAATCGAAAATTGCGACATTTTCTAGAATTGAGTTAAGCTGTATATTTTGAATTCAGAATATTTTGTTTCATATAAACTTACTTTGTACTTGATTTGTGTAAAATGTGCATATTAAAATATTGATAATTTTAATGAAATATATATTTGCGTACCTATGTATTATGTATTTGCAAACATCTATGTGATTTATGGGTCAAATTTGCAGCGAATTCATTGTGTTTCAAAATTCGCATTCGCCCTAAAAATCATCCGATTATCAAAAAATTTTGTATCATTATTTATTTGTACTATAAATATAAATAATTCAATTTTCAAGCCATTGAATATTAACATTTGTCATAGCATGCGTTTGTATAGAGCTCTGCATTGCGCAAAATGGGTAATGATCAGATGGGCAAAGGTAATGAAGAAACACATTTTCGTGGACTTGTAAAATATTACTAAACTGTTTTTAATAAAAATTGACAATAATAATAATAATAAAAAAATAAAATATGCTTTTCTCAATTATCCAAAAAGAAACTGACCTCACTCTTTTAGTTTATATAAATTAAGAGAATTTATGGCAAGTGCTTTTAACAGTACTGTGTACGTTTTTAGATTTGCTTTTGTTTCTAAAAGCTTAAGATTAATTGTATGCTTTCTCAAATATTAGCATAAAGACAACGAGTGAATGATAGATTAAGATGAAAATCAGTTGAAAGTTCTGAGATCTAAATGGAGGCTCATTGTGCTTTCCAAATTTCGAAACCAAAATAGCGCAAACCAGTCACTACCTGAATTTAACGTCACGACGCAATAGGAGGATAACATCTCGATTCTCAAATGAGAGCTTTTCACTGCTTCTTGTTTTGTGTGTGTGAGATCTACTATTTACTGAAAGCTTATTGTTTTGTGACAGGAGACCAACGGTATGCATCTTATTTACTCCACGTCACAGGAAATGGCATTATCCTTAGACACGGTAGCAGCTCTTTCTTCCCAGATGAGTTAAGAATAACACTGATTCTCGATTCCTGGAGATACTATCATGGTCTTCTGATGGTAGGGTATTGGACGGTCTCGCAAGGCAACACTTCTTTCAGGAACAACACATCTCTGAAGAAGAGATCTGAAAAAAAGGAGGCTTTTTCAATTCCTATTACACTGCTGGCCACCGTAAATGCAACACCCTGAAGGGAGCATGCAAATAACATGACATTTACAACAAACATTAGCGGAGATGACATATGCAAATGATTGGAATTTCAGCGCAGACACACATCACGCGTGCCTGTGGCGCCACCTCAAAGCGCTATTTAGGTCTTGGAGATTTCGACGACTTCAAGCTCGGCAATTGTGTTTTTCTTGTAGTTTTTTCAAAAAACGATCAGTTATGTCTCGTAGAAAACAGCGATCAGCTTTTGATCAAGTATCCGATTTCGACAGAGGAAGGATAGTGGCCTACCGAAATTGTGGATAATCTTTCAGGTAAATCGGTAGTCGTGTTGGACGAAACCGAACAACTGTAATGCGGATATGTGACCGTTGGATGCAGGAGGGTACGACGGACCGACGGGGTCGATCGCATCCATCTCAGTGCACCACTTCACGTGAGGACAGGCAAATTGGGCGCATGGCAGTGACGGATCGCTCAGTCGCATCACGAACCGTAGCACAGCACTTTGAGTCTGTAACGCATCATTCAGTGTCTATGCGTACCATTCGACGCCGTTTACAGCAGAGTGGTCTGTCCACAATATGTCCATTGCTTGGTCTACCCTTGACACAGAACCACAGACGTCTCCACCGCCAATGGTGTGATGAAAGAAGGATGTGGGTGGCAGAATGGAATGAAGTTGTCTTTACTGACGAGTCACGCATGTGTCTGCAACACCCCGATGGTCGGATTCGAGTCTGGAGACACCGTGGAGAGAGGATGCTGAACAGCTGCGTTATGCACCACCATACTGGTTCTGCACCGGGTATTATGGTATGGGGAGGTATTGGATATCACTCTCGCACTCCTCTAGTAAGCATTGCCGGTACTTTAAACAGCCAGCGCTACATCTCCGAGGTGTTGGAGCCAGTTGTTCTTCCTTACCTTCAGGGCTTGACCACAGCCATATTTCAACAGGATAATGCGCGACCACACGTGGCACGCATTGTTCAAAGGTTCTTCGTCAATCACCAGATTGAATTGATCCCTGGCCGGCTCGCTCTCCAGATCTTTCACCGATAGAATATATGTGGCCCATGGTTGTTCAACGATTGACCCAGATTACACCCCCAGCTGCCACACCAGATCAACTTTGGCAACGTGTGGAAGCTTCTTGGTCTGCTGTACCCCAAGAACACATCAAAAATCTCTTTGAATCAATGCCGAGGCATGTGGCAGCGATGATCTCCAACAATGGCGGCTACTCTGGCTACTGATTCTGGCAGGAACCACACTTCATAGAAGTCTATAAATTTAATCATTTGATACTTGGTCAACATAAAATTTGTAGTCAAAATAAATTTTGTTGTGCTATCTCTTGTCTTTCTTGGTGTTGCATTTACTGTGGCCAGCAGTGTATATTAGCTCACACTCTCTATAGATTTATTCAAATTTTCAATCGCGCGCGTAAATAAAATACATTTTAAAGCACTCAATTGAGGTGAAATTTTATTACTTTTATTACTTAACGCGATTACTTTCGATGACAATACAGTAATTTAATTGTAATTAATAAAAATTAATCCATTAAAACTTGTGACGGGGCTTTACTGTGTTTTTCCTACTAATCCTCTTGGGAATCTTTGGGGAAAACATTGAGTCATTTCACAGCCAATCCTCTCAAGAAGAAACCTTGATATTCAGATTAGTTAAGTAGATATAGAGTGGAGGTTTAGTAATCGTGAAGAAGTAGAAAAAGGAAGCTGAGATGCTGATCGCCGTGAGCCTGTGGTAAGCGTAATTAAAGAACAGACTTTAGTTATTCAAATAAAGTAAGGAAGATTGAGATTTATAGGATAACTTTACTTAAAAAATTAAGCGGTTAGAAGCAATTCCAGGCCCTTATTTACATAAAATTGAGGGATACAATATATCACTTCTGATTTCTTTCTTATAGTAAGACTGTCTTTGATCAATATAATCGGATAATAATAAATTTATTTTTTTTTATAATGGCTAGCTTGAATCACCAATCATTACCTCACACAAATCTAGGTCGCGTAGATGAAGAGATGGTAGCCCCAGGTAGGAGAAGGGGGGTATCACAAACTAATTATTCGAAGAAATACAAATACATCCACGTTGTCATCATTTTTGGCGACTTGTGTAAAACTTGAAAATATTTTTTTCTCACATTTTGAAACGCTCATTTGAGCTGAAATGTTCTATACACTATTGTTTTGGGTAACAATAGGATAATTTAATTATAATTAATTAAAACTATTTGACTGAAACTAATTATTTAAAGAATTACAGATGCAGCCACGTTGGTTTCAGTTTCAGTGTGATTTGGGTCAAAACTTTAAAAGATTTTTTTTTCTCACGTTTCAAAGCGTTTAGTTGAACTGAAATTTTATATACCCGATTATTTTGGAGGACAATATGATACTTTAATGATAATTAATAAAAATTTATTGCCACTTAATGTGGTGATTCTGTCATATGTATATACATATTTATATTAATTGTAACTATTTAATAAAAAATAACTATAAAATAATTTTTTTTTGCTGATCTAAGTGGGAATTGACTTAATTTTTTTTGTATATTAATTGTTAGATTAGTAGTTGGTACGCGCAGTTCATTTTTATGAAGGATAATGTTTACCCATACAGAGCTCGGCTGGTTGACGAATTCTTCGAAATTGAAGCTATTCAAAAAATGAAATTAAGAGCCAATTTTTTTTCAGACCTGTCTTCCATAAAGTATGTCTGCACTTCTTTTAGAAGAGCAATTGCCTCTCAGAACAGTTTCTAAAAAGTGGTAGTAGAAAAGTAGGATTTCTTGTCCCAAGACTTTCTAAACAGTTTCTTAAAAAGCACACGAGTTTATTATAAGGGCTGCATTGCTGTTAGGAGGCATCGTACACTCTATCTTAAATCCATCACAAGTGTCATCCTGTTACATCATTTTTGAGCAATTACGACTTCATTATCTTAAATTATGTTCGAGAGCAAATACTATGAATTTTATTATTATCATCTCTTTAATAATAATTTTAACTCTTTTTATATTAAGAGTTCCTCTTGAATCACTGAAGTAGTTTTTGAAAATCACAAAAATGAGCTGATTCCTTACGTCTTCATCTTCTTTAGAGGAGAACGGGTGTCACGATCATGAGTGATCTCGCTTTTGCTTTTTTCTCTCCTCCTCTTTTTTTTCTTTGTTGTTTATTTTTCGCGGGGAAAGAATCTTTACACTTATGATTTTGTGTTGAGACTGAATCTTTCTTTTTATATTAACACTTTAGTTGCTTCTTTTGGTTTTTTCCCCTAACTCTTTGTATTTTAAAAATATAGAAAAAAAAAGAAATCATAGGATAGTTTAAAATGATTAAAATAAGGAAAGACGCTTCATGCCTATTTTTATTTAAGATCTTAGCAGGTTACCACCGTCTGCATGCCGAGTCGGCTCCACTGGGACCTCTACCGAGAGAATACTACCGAAAGAAACTTGCAGGTGAGGGGTGAAAGCCTCTTTGGAGCTGGAAGTGCTTTTTTGGCTAATAGAGACTAATAAAAAGAAACAGGGTACGTCATTTGTTACAGATTGTATTACCTTTATCTCCAGTGGTACCTGCAGCTGATATTTACTCCTGGTCTCCCCGGGACAAGGATTGGTCTCACCCCGTTCAATGATTTTTGGTGCCGTGATAGAGACCTAATTCTGTCATCTCCAATTCATTCCGTAGATTCACAAGAAAGCTGGAGCAACACTGCAGCTCTTATGAATCAATGAAAGTTGGCCCATGTTATTACAATCGTTGCTCTTCACAGCAGTTGGAGTTTTTCACTCGGGACTATTTCCACTGAAGATTTGCAGCCACTAAGTAAATTCTCGTGAATATGCGAGATCAAACTGTTTAAGGAGTCAAACGCATAACGATTCGGGGAATGGACAGGGGCTGAGCACTAAGTACCTTATCCTAACCTTCTCGATACCTTACCTTACACAGTCCGTGACGGTTGCTTATCTCCATTGTCCAATTAGAATGTCAAGTACGCTATAATGTTTTAACTTCCTACCTTATAGCTATTCTAAAAACGTTTTTGGGGATCAAAGCACCTGTGCTCGTTGTGTGGATGTAGGACAAGATAGCGCTGACTGCAAATCAAATGAGCCATGTATTGACTGTAATGCTGATCACCTTTCTAATTCATGTTTATCCGTATTGGAATACCGAAGAAGAGAAAACTGCGCTTACAAAATTAAAAAAAATAACATGTATTACATGGTGTACTGTATCCTCATTCACGCCGGTCCCTGGAATGAGTTACACTTCCATAATAAAGCAGCTAACTTGCTAGTCTATAAACTTGCTTGTTTTGTATTCATAGAAACATTTTCAGGATGCTCAAAATCAACCTCTCTACATCATCTTTAGAGTACAGGTGTCACAATCCTGAGGTGGCTCAGTGATCTTTTGGGATCAGTTGAGACAGTTAAAGGTTTTAAGAGTCTAAACTGGTTCAGAACAGGGGAATTGATGAATCTGTTGGTAATGTTCAATAGATGATGACATTTTCATTTCACTGATGATATAAGTAAGATGCCAATGCAGTGGTTTCGAACATCTCGAATGAGCTAAATTCTTCATGACTCGTGATGAGTTATTTCTCGTTTTTCCTGCCTAACACAAACACACCACCTTTCATAACCAGAAACGTTTGGAGAATGTCAAAAACAGCAATCTCGTGCTTTACAGTTAGAAGTAGTATTTACACATACACATTTTTCCTGTATGGTGCTCCAGGCTAGGGACAACGACATGCATACATCTAGCCCCTTACCACCATGAATTTCGTAGGCCTCGATCTGACTACGTCAGACAGGTGGCATTAGAAGCAACAACACATATTGTTTTTGCATTTTAATCTGTCGTGCTGCGTAGCAAATGGGCTGAGATATATTCATTCATTCTTTGTAAGCAAAGTGTTCTTTCTTAGTAAAATTTATGGTATTGAGAATTCATTCTATTTTATAAAAAATTTTGATAATTACGAAAATATAGCCTGCTTTAACTCTTCTTTTCTAATATTCAAATAAAGTTTCCTTTTTACTGTTTTTGCAAATCCGTTCAGTATTATTGTTAGAATACTTAGGTTTTTAGTGTTATTTATTATTTTATTTGTTTAAACTCTATGGAAGTATTTGTTTGATTTCTATCTGATAAATTTTTAATTTAATTTTTAATGAATATCTTATGCAACACTTTATACACATATTTATTACTTTGCATATTTGAAATGCTGCTAAATAATCCTATCTTCGGAAAGATAATACTGTCTTATGAATTTTTAGAGATAAGTTATTTCAAGAATTCGAAAACAATAAATATCTAACTATGTTGTAACTTTACACAGTGTGCCGCTAAAATCCGTCACCCAAGCAATTTATGAACGGCAAGAGTTCGAGTCATAAAATAGGGGCTCTAGGTATAATAAAGATGCACAAAAAAAAAAAAAAAAAAAAGAAACTGCTTACAGTACCACCTGGAGTTCTTACCTCAGAAATAGTACTTGAAAAAAGTCGATTAAAGTTGTTCAATTTAGTAAAAGAAGAGTCGTCCATCCGGTAGAGTGGTTAGCGACGATGCCGTTGAACCGAGGTTCGAATCCCGGAGAAGACATGGAGGTTTAGAAATGTAGAGTGCCTTCGTGGCATGGGGGTACTCTAAATAGCCGTCGAGCCGCAAGTCCTCTCGTGAGGTAGGTGGAAGAGGAAGAGAGGTGGGAGGCCCCTGACCCACTCCCTCAAAATTGGGGTGAAACCGAGAAAACTCGTTCTGTCTCCTGTAGGGTGCTCAAAGCTACGGCTAACGACAGGCGTCACTTAGCCTTTTGCCATGATGAATTTCGTGGGCCTTGATCTGGCCTTTGCCGATCAGTTGGCATTAGTAACAACAACAACAGCAGTGAAGAAGACACTTTTCGTAAAGTAATGTTAAAAATAGAAGACGCAAAATGCATATTTATTTGCTCCCGAAATTGGAAGGTGACGTAACGCTGAGTAAAAAAGAAAAGGTCCCACTCGTGACTGAATGATTTGTTAGAATAGATGGCGCTGTGAAAGCGTGGCTGTATAAAGAAGTAGTGATACGCCCACAGACACTGAAGACAGTAGAAGGCATTCGATGTTTTCACATTACCGAGTATCACAGCGTTTGATATTTGAAAGTGTTTTGAGGCGTGTTGGAAAGTTAAAATCTTATTTTTTTGACAATTGGAGATTTTTACATTTTCAAATTGTATAGATTTTAACCTTTCTAAAAATACCTTACTTTAACTTCTAGGGTAATAAGAGGCCTTAAAACCTATTTTTAAATAATCGTTGAAACTGGGTCACGCCCATTTGGATGGCGCGAAAAATGTAAACAAAGTACTCCGTTTTAGCTTAAAAGCTGAACGTCTGATATAAACCAAAACATGAATCTTAAATTGTAAATTGAGCCTTTTATTTTTTTATTTCCTAGCCTATTAGAAGTCTCACTGTATACATTAAAATCAATTGATCTCAAAATGTAAATTTTGATGTTCAGTGTACCTTTTCTGAGAAACTACTGTTCCCAGGTATGTAAATGTTTTATGATACATTTATAATGATGGCTATTATATACTAAAATGAGCTTTTTGTAAAAAAAACTCAAAAACTTATTTTTACAAATTTTTTTATGTGAAAAATGTGTCAAATTTCAATAGGTTTATAAAATATTTTATAAACTATGAAAAAATCCAAAATTAGCTAAAAGCTCATTTCAGTATAAAAAGAAAGGTGTACTTTAATTGTATGAAAAATTTCAAACATGTACATGTAACAGATTTTGAGGAAAGGTACATCAAAAACAGTCCATTTAAGGCTATCTTCGGCTAATATTAAAGAATAGGGGCCGAATTCGGAATATTTTTTCAGATATAAAAGTACTCAAACATTAATATTGTATTCTGGCTACACTATCCTGTAGAGAATCACTTATTTTATCATACTACTCATTTCCATCCGAGTTTTGACACATTTTTTCTTTCATAAAATGTGTTTTGCATTTTTTTCCCTACACCGTAATGCTAAATGAGCTATCCCTTCACATGTTAAAAAGAAAAACTAATTATTTATGAAGTATTTTGAAATTTTAAAATCACTATATATAATAAACAAATGCATGAGTTACAACGTCACAAATTTTTATAAAAATTGAGGCTTTTTTTCTGTCCGAAAATGTGCTCCGCGTTAACTTCACGCTCTCGTACATATGGCGAAAACAGACTTAACATTGTCTCGATCTAGAGGTTTCTTACTCTTCTTAATAACGTTTGTGTGTAAAGGAGTGTGGGGAAGTTAATAATTTGAGTAGTGAGTCACAATCCACACATCCTGACCAAAACACGAGATCACCACGCATGAGTGCTGGATTCGAGTGAGTCCACAACACATCAGAAGTGGGATATTGTGAAAGCCTTGGTTTTATTAAGCGAGTAAGTGAATCTCCATTTTTCTTTTTAAGAACTGAGAATTTTTTTGTTGCTAAAATTTCAATTATTGAGTTTCATGTGACTTTGAGACATTTTGTGAGTGAGAATTGAAAAACTGTGAACAGGTCTTATACATATTAAAAATACTTGTGTGCGAAGGTTATTTAAACAAAAAAAAAATGTCTTTTTAACTAAAGTCGACTTGATAAATTTGGCCCTAGAATTGAACGAAACTGTTCCACCTGATAGTAAAGTTATCTATTAAAGAAAAATCCTAACGGGATCTGAAAATGATGAGATTAATATGAGGTTTATTAGATATGGTTATTGAGGAACGTGAAAAGGCAGAAAGGGAGAGAGAGAAAAAGAATGGGAAAGAGAAAAGACTGAATTTGAATTAGAGAAATGAAAATGACAAAATTTTAATATTAAGACTGAATCCAATCATATAAATAGCGATCCGAGGGATATGCGTCATTTAATACAAAACTTTGAATTCGAAATGGGAGACATAACTTTCTTTTGAATTCTTTTCGAAAGGCAAGCTCGACTAATTTCATTAGATAAGGAGAGATGGGTATCCAGTTTATTAGGTTTATTGCCGTATGAAATAACTAAACTAATTGCCCGTGAACCAGAAGGGAATGCGAACGGTTGGAACCACGTAAAAAGATTGTTACTCAAGAGATTCAAATTAAGTCCTGAATCCTTTCGGCAAAAATTTTTTAACCACTTTTGATCATCGGAAAAAACTTGGAAGGGTTTTGTTTACGAATTGCGCTTATATTTTGAAGAATGGTTAAGAGGCGTTGCGGTAAATGCCTTTGAGAAGTTAAAGGATTTATTTATTACCGAACAGCTAAAGAAAAGAATTTCCGCGACAACTCAGGAACATTTCATAGATGATTGGACCAATTTAATCAATCCAGATTAACTAGTTGGCAAATTAGAAGCGTATGAGAACGTGCGAGAAAGAACAAAAAGGCGACCGTCACCTGTAAACGATGGAATGACCCCAAGAAGTGAATCTCGAAATTCTGCTAATCGTGAATTTGCGCCAAGAATGAACAGATAATACAATATAGAAAAATGTACAGGTAACTTTCCTACGAATCAGCCCCACTTAATTAATAGTTATCAAAGAAACCACAAAAATCCCGATTTAAATGCGAACAGAAAATTTAAATTTTACAATTGGTTAGAATTCAGTTTTCATCTTGCACGCAATTGCCCTAAACCAAAAATTATTCCTGTTTGTGAGAAATATAAGGCCGAAGGTCATACGAAGACACATCGCAAAGTTAATATGTGGTATTCACAGGCAATTCCATTTACGCCATTGGAAAATGAAGATCAGAATGAACAAACGGAGCCAAAAACTGTGTCTACTGTATCAATTAAGGAAGACGTATCACGCAACAAAATAAAATTCGAGAGAAGAAAGTGTTCAACATGTAAGACCGAAAGTAGTGATTGAACTATATGAACTCTTTGCGTTCTTAGAGACTAAATATTTGAACTTTGCGTTCTTAAAGAGTAGTTTTTGTTATTTTGAAATTAATGTGTGCGTTTATTGTGTTTTCTATTGAAAGTATTTTTGGTTTTTTTTCTTAAAAATCTTAACATTATCTTTCTTATTTGTGTTCCATTTAATCTTTTTGTTTATGCTTTTATATGATTTATTTTGTAATTTTTCAATGTGTGCTTAGGTTATTAATGTGCGAGTAATTACTTCAAGTGTAACAAATGTGTATACAACAATCGATACGGAAGAAAAGGGCGAGTGTTAGAGTCCAACTATAGAGGGCGCTGCGAAAGCGTGGCTATTTAAAGATGTAGTGATATTCAAGAGCAGGGGTGTCCAACCCCCAAATGACCTAGCGGGCCACTTCGGGAAAACATTATAATCTCGCGGGCCACATATAAAAATATGTACCTTTATATCAATTTTGGAAAGAAAAAAATATTTATTGGAGTGAAAATTTAAAACAGAATGAATTATTATTATTGTTTTCATCATTTTTCATGTACAAACATAGATAATATATAATGTTTGTATATAATACAATAATGCAATGATCAAATAATGTTTAAAATATTACAGTTGCCATTTTCTTGAAAATTACAGTGTTCCTATTGATTGATCTTTCGTTACTCATTGTTGAAATTTGATTGCGATGTCATCTTACAAACGATTAAGTATACATTGTCCTTTATCTTAACCGTCCGGAATATTTTTTTAAAACTTTAAAAAACATCTCTGACTGCCTCTTGCTTTTGGGGCACTCTAAACAAAAAAGGAGGAGAAATGAAAGTCGCACACGCAGAGAATCATGTACCATCCATAGTAAAGGATATGCATGATGCAATTTGAAATTTATTAAAAAAGAAATTTACTATAGTAAAATCCAATGTAACTGTTTGATAAAATATAAATCTATTTTAATCTAAATGACATTTCTATTATCAAAAAGGATTTATTTTAAAACAAGAACAGGTAACAGGCACAAATACATTGTAGATATATATATATATATATGAATTTCCCCTCAAAAATAAATTTCAAAATGAAAAAACTTTAAAAATCTGATACTTAAAACTTTTTAAAAAAAGAGTCGGTGGGCCGCAATTTACGTACTGGCGGGCCGCGTGTTGAACACCCCTGCTCAAGAGAGTAGAAGGCATACGATCTGTTGCGAGTTATCATATTACTGAATATTAGGGTTGAAGGGTAATATTTTTGAAAGTGTTTAATAAAGTCTTGTTACGTTTGTAAAGGAGTGTAGAAGTTAATAATTTGAGTAGTGAGTCATTCCATTCTGACCAAAACACGAGATCACCACGCATGGGTACTGGATTCGAGTGAGTCCACAACAAATTGATGTAACTTCATTATGAATCGCTTGGGTTCAATGTTTCTTGCCAACACCATATAGACGGCATGCTTTGAGAGTAATACTATGCACAATAAACAGAACATCCATTTCTGATCAAGATGTGTTGTTCAAGTTTGAAATCAAGTTCCCTGCTCAATAAATGTCTAGTGCGGAATATTAAAAAAATTATTATTAACCAGGTACTTTAAGGAGGAACGTTAACGTGATACCGATACCTGTCATTACTGAAGGACGTACAGTCCAATTTTTCAGAGGCTTTGCAGTTGAGTTCTAATGGATGGGCTGTTCCATCCATTAGTGTTCGAGGGTTAGAAGGAAGATTATCCATAGTCAAAACAAACACAATTTATTAACAAGTCTCAACAACCTAACAAATTTAAACAACCCAAGTTAGGAAATGCACCAATAGATAAATATGGGAGCAAAAGCGAGGTAGACGAGATAATTGAATATTTGATTATAAATCGAATCACTCTCGGCACGCCCTACCAATACACCTTCTAAATATTTGAAATTACGTTCTCAGATAATCTACTTCAATCCAAGACACTATTCCAATTTAAACAGCTAATTGATCCAATCGTCCATCTTAAATCTTAAGCAAATAATCTACGAAACATTCTTGACTAGCTTTACGATCATCACTAAATGTTATCCCTTAGCTTCTAACCTCTCTCCTTCGAAGTGATTGATTGATTGAATATTAACGTCTCACTGTTCAGCTACCGGAGGGCGACGGACCACGTCATTTTGAACCATGGTCAAGTGACACCTGAGCTGGCACCCCCTCTCCTAACTACCACACCAACGGGAGGACGTTTCAGCTCTCGACAGATTTAACGTGCATCGCTTCCTTACACGGCGGGTCTTGAGTAGTACTGGGCTCGAACTCGTGACAAGACAAGCCACGATCCGATACCTATACCACTCGGCTACCGCAGCCACCCTTCGAAGCTGAAAGTTAATGCTTTTACATAAGCCTTGATTTGCATAAGTATGGTCTTGTTCGGTAGAAAGTTTTCAATAGAATAATATTTAAAGAAACAGCTTTACCCCAAGAGAATTAGACGTCACTTGACCATGGTTCAAAATTACGTGGTCCGTCGCCAAAAGCCCTCGTGTTGCTGAACAGTGCGACGTTAATATTCAATCAATTAATCAATCAGTCAAACCAAAGAGGATTAGTAGGAGGTACTTGAATAGACACGTTACTCCAGAACGTATGGCTTCGAATGTGACGTATCGACGGTGCCCCGCCGCACAAGGTCCCACAGTACATTTGAGACACATTCCAGCAACAAGTCATAAGGTATGGCGTTGAATGGCCTGCACAGTCACCAGACCTGAACTTATATTCTGTGAAGAGAAATTTGTGTGCAATCCCTTCATCAGGAACTTCGAAACGCATGCTTGAATCAGTGTGTCACTGAAGAAAATGCAAATCGTGTCCAGATATGTATTGCTGCTATATAAAAGACATGCAAATAAAATTTATTTACTTATAGTATATTAATGTAATGTTAAAATTAAATGTTGATAAATGGGGTGTATACTAAAATAATTGGATTTATTATTTTAAACTGGCTTTCTATCGAGAATTTTATAAGTTCCTGTCGAGGATAAATTTCCATTTAACAATTTCACTTGTTTCCCTACTGTATCTTGTAGTTTATTTCAAACTTATTTTATTAAAACCCATTTGTTAATGTGAGATTCATTTCTTTAACTTGTGTGTATAATAATGGAAGAGAGTAGTTTCTTTTTTTTTCTGAACTTTAAAATGGAAAAAATACTATTTCTAAAAAAAATTTAAAACATTTGTAGGTGATAATTACTAAGTAAGAGCCAGGCATCTAAGGTTTCAAATATTAGTATTATTAATCATTTCAAATATCTGTAAAGGCTACGCATAGTATTGAGAAATGATATTTTTAAATATGCAATTAACATGCAATTCATTGTAATGTAGAAACAAAATTTATTCTCATCGAAGGATAAAATTTAATTTTAATCAAAAACTTTCATGTAAACTAATTCTAATATGTTGTACATAATGGCTTCAAAAAGTAAACCTCCTGCGAAAATTAAAAAATAATGTTTAACATGCATTTCAAAACACAAATGTTCTTATGTAAATGCATAAAATTGTGGAATAGCTAAACTAAGCTGTGTTATGAATTTGTGCAGAATTATACACAATATCATATAGCATATAAATATAAAGAGTTTTTTTTTAAAAAAAAACACACACACATACAATATGCAATTATGTGACTTGCAAGGAAAAGAAAAACATTTTTACTAAAGGATACATCTCGACATTTATAAAAATAATTTTATAATGCCAAACTAATGTTCTATAGAAACAAATATTAAGAAGTAAAATCTTTAGTAAAATTTTTGCATAAGTTTGAATTGTATTTCAGAACCGTTTAAAGTAATGGTAAATCGTACTATAATATATATATATATATTTAGAATAGAGAGTACACAATTTACATGTAATTCAATAAGCAAAAAATACATTTATAACGAAGGATAATTAAATTGGATTTTTAAAAATTATTTGACTCTTTTTCCAATGACGCAATCACTGAAAAAATATTATTAAATGATTTAAAAAGATTAACATTGTTTCTTATAATTTATACATAAATAATTTAGTGAAAGTAGAAATCTCTGAGATAAAATTTCTTCTGTTTATATACTTTTTATAAATGTGGCTTGGAATTATTACTACGTTTTATATATATATATAGAATAAATATTAATTACTTTTAATATCTTATATATATATATATAGAATAAATATTAATTACTTTTAATTTGTTGGAATCTCTATTAATGATTTAAAAATAAATAACAAAAATTACTTAACTATAATCTGTTTTAAAATAGAAAATTTAATTAAGGCCATAAAACAATAAATAAATGATAACTAAACTTTAACAATATATATTCAATGAAATAAAACAAATAATTCCAATTCAAATCCTGTGTTACTTAAAAAATAAGATTTAAATCACGAGTTTATAATTGATAACAATGTTAACATA
>BMAV01024262.1:639932-657265 GCA_019973955.1 Trichonephila inaurata madagascariensis | reverse complement strand
AAAAAAAAAAATCGAAACTAAATGAATCCTATAACATAAAAATCCCATTTCCGAATAACAATGGCGAATATAGAAAGACAAAATTCCAACGTTTTCAAACAAAATTAAAAAATTTTATAAAATAAAAATATATAAAATTTCCAAGTGCAACCTCGGACTTAGGACCGATAATATATATATCGGCTTGTATATATATATATATATATATATATATATATATATACAAGCCGACTTACCGAAATTTTAATGTCAAACACTCAAAGATATTATAATATGGCTATAATATCTTTAAATACAGTTATACATATTATACAGTTGTCGCTGTCCTTCTGCACCCAAGGTTGTGGGTTCGACCCCTGCCCAAGTCGGTGGATATTCATGATGTACAAAATTGACTGCGGCCATGTCGTATGATTATACGACATGTAAAAGATCCCTAGAGTGTCAATTTGGCTAGGATGCACTTGGCAAAATTAAATTCTGGTATACAGGTTCTCATCGTCAAAGCTTAGGTGCCTCCCTTTAGGGGGCAAACTGGGCGTCAAAATTACTTGCGGCGATTGGTATCTGCCCATAGGGCACCGCACTAAAAAGTGATACCAGCTTCTTGGGAATGTACTAGGTCTGCAACGGTTATTGGCCACAATTCGTATATAGCCCATTAGAAATTAAAAAAAATAGCATGGCTATATTAAAAATAATATCAATGATCAATATATTGCATGGAAACTTCTGTTTCATCTTCTGTCTTCAAACTAGAGCCCTCACCATGGACTGTGTCCTGCGAGTATAAAGTTATACGTGGAATGGTTACGGAGTTCCTGTGTTTCCACCTCCAATCATTGATACTTTGCATCGGCTTTACCTTAGCCCAGAACTGCATTAAAGTATTAAACTTTAAGAATTCCAAAGATTTCAGTTTCAAGTGCTTTGAGATAAAAAGTGCTTTAAGTAGGAGAAAAATGCTTTCGAATTGATGTAAGAATTGAAGATGGGAATAGGTCTAAAGAAATAAGAATGTGAGAGGCTTCTGAGAGAGAGTGGGGAAACGGTCGAAAATCGACGCTCGCTGTGGGAGCTGCGCGAAAAAAACTACGGGGTTTATAAATTCCTTAGGGTGAGTCGGACGCCGTCCAATCGGGTTGCAGCCACTCGGGGTGGGCAGTATAAAGTTAGGGCGCAAGTTTCAAAAGGCAGAAGCTGAATGTTATAAAAAGAACACATAGACACCTGCTATGTACCCTAATGTATTAAATGAACCCAATTTTTAGAGATCTGGGGGATCCCATGTTATTATAAATGTTTCCATGGAAAGACTTGGAACCCAAATGATTTAGTTACTATCCCCATGTCAGTGATTCCAAAATCTACATTTGTGCAACTCTAAAATTAGGGGCACAGTTCAATAGGAGTTATGTAGAAGAATGAATCATCTTAAAACATTGTGATATTGAACCAAGTTAGAACTGTGTGTCATGCTTCAAAAATTTAAATGCACGTAGGATTCTAGAAAGTACTAAAAAACTTGAATGTTAAAAATGACTCATTTTTCCTTTAAAACCTGTTTTCTCAATACGTAATATTTTTCACTTTATGTACATTTTTCTCAAAAACTACTTATTATATAATCCTTAAATTTTCAGTGAGCATACTTTTAAGATGTTTACACATTTGAATGAAGGGATGAGATCTATCCAGTAAACCTTTTTAGATAAGGCGTTTTTAAACTAAATTTTAGGGGGAAAAGTTGGACACATATTTAAAAAATTTCTAATTACTTTAATTTTTTACAAAAAGACAAAACCCGTCATTAAAATGTATTGATAGTACATATAACCTACTGTATGAATTTTATCCATGAAAAGTTTTTGAGAAGCAATTTAACATGGGCTCCTATGGCCGGGCTCATTTAGTGACGATTGGGATGATGAATGGGTTTTTCTATCAGTTTTCACTCATTTCTGCAGAACCGACGTTTTTATCGACCCTATTTTGCACGGTTTCCTGGAAGCATTTTTACTACTGAACCATTTACCATGATCTCCGTTTAAAAGCAACTACTGACTGAGCAGGAATATCTTAGAGGCGTTTCAAAGCTACAACGAGTCATTTCTTCCTGTGATGTCTGATATACTTGTCATCACGAGTCAACTGCATGACATTCTGTTGGATACCAAACATGTAGGTATCATAGGCAACGAGCACTCCTCGGTCAGCAACGACCCCTTTGCCGCTAGTAGTTCAGTTGTGGAACACGAAATGTGTCATCTTGCATCCTATTGAAACAGCATGGCAGGAATTATGGAGTTTGCAGATGAATAACAAACTGTACTCCGTGAAACCTATAATAGGGGCATGACCTGTCATTCCAATGTAAACAACTGACGTCAAACTAACTAGCTTTCGCTTTGGACATACACGTTTCATACATAGGCATATTTTATTTGGAGATGATGCTCTTGAACGCGTACTTCATGGGAGGTCGGTCACATATCAATTGATTTTTCACAATCCCGAGGTGCCCTAGTCATCTTTTTCTTTTCCCAAGGGGAGCTCGTATGTCACGCCCCCGAATACCCTAGTAATTCTTCTGTATTTTCGGGCCTCTTTCTTTTGACATACATTTCTTCCTTTCCGGTCTATAGATCACAGTTTTAAATATACTCGCTTAAAATTAAATTAGTTTGTTTTACTTCGATTACTTACCCATTATTATTAACGTTTTTTGGTTTTCATTTTGTATTGTTTTAAATTAATTTAATTTTACTTAAATGTTCCCTATTATTACAATTTTTGTATTGCTTATTTGATTTTGATTAACACCGTTGGTTTTGCCAACCCGCATGCTTGCCATGTGCAGCGTCCCATAAAGAGGAAAGTTTGCTGCAGACGGGAGGGAGCCCACTACTGTCAGTTGGCTGTTGCTTCGCAGACATTTCTGTAGGGCTAGTGCTGAGTTGACCCGTCGGATCCGAACCCTCATGCAGTAGTGATATATCCTGGGTGTGCTCCAGGTAAGCGCTGATCCTGTATATTGACAGTTAACCGGCACGCTTTCTCCCTTGTTGGACTCCGTGGTGAATGGAGACATGCTAAAATGAAGTTCGTTTCGCGCTTTTGGATCCAAATCAGCTGTGCCCGTGTAAAGGTCTCGTTTGACCCAATTTCACAATTCATCAGATAATGCGTTTTTTTTTTTTTTTTTCATTTTCTCCGTACCCAATAGTGAAATGTCTAGATAATCTTCTTTTGTAAAACAGAAAGCTCTACGAGGAATAGGTGAGCCAAAATCAGTCAAGAAAATAAGAGACTGGGGATTTACTAATATAAACAAAATCTGCTGTACACTATCGAAATCATATTTATCTGTGCTAAAACATTTTTTCCAGATTATCCACTTACAGTTAGTCCTCACAAAACTCTTAACTCTAGCCAAGATGTCATTTCTGAAACTGACCTGTTGTATACTTCTGAAGTTGAAATCCTCGAGAGGTTTTCAGGTTAGGGTGCAATTCAGGTAAGGTGTGAAACGTAAATAAAAAAGGTGCAGCTGTTTTTCTAACTCAACACATAATTTTTATATTCAATAGCCCGACCAAAAAAAAAAGCAGGTTACTTGAACTGTAAAATCCATCCCTACATACCAAATTCTCTACGTTGCTTCAAGTGTCAGAGATTCGGACACTCGCAAACTTCCTGTCGTGAGCAATTGACGTACTCTAGGTGTGCATATGTTGTACATGAGAACTGTTCCCAGTCTAACTCCGCCGATTCAAAACTTATGCCCGAGATGGAAGACAGGAAAACTAATCCAAGAAATTAAAATAAATATAAGTATATAGCATATGAAAAAGCTTAAAAATTTATAGTTCCTCGGTTACCCCAAATCTACGCCAAAGCTGTCAAATCCTCAACTGTAAACGATTCCACACAAACAGAGGAAAATATCACGCGAAAATAGTATGCCCACTTTTGAAATTCCTTTCACCAGTAATACCTATTCCGAAGCCAACTATATTTTCCTTAGTTCCTGCAGTTGCCACTTCATCTTCATCTACTCAGGCTCAAGTTTTTCCATCCACGTCTTCTGTTGCAATTCCAACGTCATCAGAGTCCTATCCACCTATTCCTTTGTTTATTACTACTTTCTCCACTTTCAAAAGTCTTCTTAATTCTGTTCTTATCCAATCCAACACTTTCCCCTTCTACATGTCCCATGTTTTCAACTGTCTCTCTGCTCTTGAACCTCCTCATCCAATAGCTATAATTACATCCTTTTATATCCCAGTCTTCAAAACCTCGTAAAAAAAAAAGCGCGTCCTTCGAAAACCACACACACACATATCTAACACTGCAATATCAACTCAACTTAAAACAGACGGCTCCACATAAACCTAATGACCGTGGTAGCCGAGTGGTATAGGTATCGGACCATGGCTTGCCTTGTCACAAGTTCGAGCCCAGTACCACTAAAGACCCGCCGTGTAGGGCAGCGATGCACGTTAAATCTGTCGAGAGCTGAAACGTCCTCCCGTTGGTGTGGTGTGGTAGTTAGGAGAGGGGGGTGCCAGCTCAGGTGTCGTCCACGTCACTTGACCATGGTTCAGAATTACGTGGTCCGTCGCCAAAAGCCCTCGTGCAGCTGAACAGTGCGACGTTAATATTCAATCAATCAATCAATCCACATAAACCTAGAAAGTCTGAATCTGTACAATATATACCGGATGAGGAAGACATAATTATGTAAGACACAGAAGAAAAAGATATGGATAAGTATTGTACCGGATCTTACCTTTCAAGACCAATAGAAATCCTGTCTAGAATTTTCTCTCAATAATTGAATCATTTATTTTAGCGGTTTTACACTTTGAATTTTTTAACGAATGTTTGGCCAAAATTGACTTTTGCGCCACCACTTTATCTTACTTGTTATATTTTTATAAAACTGGCTTTGTTATTTTTAACAACTGATAAACTATCAAACTTGTTAGTAACGCGTGGATAAAATTTGTATGTTTTTGTTCATACACCAATCCCCACAGAAAGTGGCATAACGTACACCCCGCAACGGGGGGGGCAAGATTGTAGGGGGCCTAAGGTTTTAGACTGATGCTAAGTACGTACCCGTTGTAAGATCCGGCTTGGGGCGCAAAACCTGACTTTGCCCTCCCTAATCTTCTCCGTTACGCCACTGCCCACAGACGCTCTTTGTCACCATTTTTTTTTTTTTTTTTGAGTTGCCTGAAAAACATTTTTCTTTGATGATATCAAAAAGATGTATAGAGCAGTAAAATGTGATTATCCCACGAATGTACTGCTACTTGATGTCTATTTCATGAATGTAATCACCCTGTTTATATGTATGTGTGTGTATATATATAATATAATGTAATGCATTTACATTTTAGTACTGAATAATTAGAAAATTAACATTGAAAAGAAAATTATAAAATAAAAAAAGTTTATGAAATTTTTTAAAAAAAAAATTGTGTGACTTTCTATTTTTAATTTCATTTTTCGGAGGGGGTTTAGTCACATCTGAGTGCCGCAATTGCTTTTTAGTATACATGAAAAAATATTTCTGTAGTATAGTAGCGTTCAATAGCACAATCGATTCATTTCACAGACCACTCACCAGTGAATGAAATACGATTTCTGAGTGCATGGTTTTTCTCTCTTCATAATTTGTGCTTAAATAGTGATTTCGTCTCTTTCTCCGTTAACTAAGGATCTTCTAAGCAGGATTTTCTGGACATTATGTACTTTTTGCATTAGTGTTATTATTATCAGTTTTATAATGAATTCATTTCATGGACTCCCGAAATACACTTTTTTGTGGCTCCCCTTAAAGCTTCTATGGATTCCTGTTAGGAAACTCTTAAGAAAAATGTTAGTAATTCGAATGAAAGTTTTTCTTCTTAAAAATCTTTGTGAATTTCTATCGCCAAATTATTGAATATATTTTGACAAATATAAGTTGGATTAGTCATTAAATTTTGATCTTAGGTATCATCAACTATTAAGGTGCCTGACTAGTTGCGGGAACATTTTTTTTAAGGGGACATGGTACGATTGACGCAAAAATTTTTAATTTAAGGATTTTTAATGTTTTTTTTGGTTGCCTCGTATGTATGTATACTATGTTAAACATATTTTGTGCTCAAAATTTCATAAAAAGCTAGCCATGTAATTTTTTAAGGAAAAAACTTGATATTGAAAATCCGACTATATAAAATTTAAAAAATTGGTCATTTTCATCAAAATTGACGTTTCTGCACCTAATAAAAATATTCTCCCAGCGTTTCTTGTGTCCTATGCCCTCAAATTTTCACTCCCCCAGCATTTTCTGATCTTGGAGGTTGATGAGAATTGCAAATTTTTGGCCGGCGTTATTTCTGTTGAAATATGGGTTCGAGTCCTGATGCCATCTGACGAGCCGTCGCTCGCAAAATTCATAAAGTCCTCACGTCGGAGAGGTTAGCAGGTTTGGGGAGTTGTGTGTCAGCCCAGAAGTCGTCCTCATCAGTTGACCCTCTTCAATAACCCTCGTTTTGCTTTGAAATGTGACGATACTATGGAATCCATTAGTCTAGACTTTTGGTCATTGTATTGATGGATGTTGTTTTCTTTGTCGTTGTTATTTGCTTTTAGAAAATGTCACTCTGAGGTCAAAGTAACATTCCTTTGATGCCGCCCCTATTGATGAGTGACCTAGCGTTCAATCTTTGATTATCATTGAGTCTGGGTTAAGAACCGTCCATTCAGACTTGGTGTTTGGATCTATCGTTTGCTCAGCAATGAACAATTTTACCGTCATATTTTTTGGATACCTCCAATCTATTCATCTCAACCCTTATTGGCGTTGGTGTGGTGTGGTAGTTAGGAGAGGGGGTTCCAGCTCCTCGTCACTTGACCATGGTTCCAAACGACGTTGCTAAAAGCCCTCGTGCAGTGCGGCTTTCCCCCTTATTTGTATCCCCTCGCATCCATTGCTTTCCTATAGGTGATTCCAATGAATTCTACCCTTGAACAAAATTTCATCATCGACAGGCTGGAGTGGGATGGACTCTAAAGAATGTAATTTTTTTTAAAAAGACCTTTTGGGGCATTGCAACACGTTGAGAGGCACATTCATTTCGAGAGCCATTGGGGTCGTCATTTAATCGAGGCTCATAAGGATCAGATTTCTCGTGTAGCTTCGGATTGATTGATTGATTGAATATTAACGTCGCACTGTTCAGCTACACGAGGGCTTTTAGCGACGGACCACGTAATTTTGAACCATGGTCAAGTGACGTGGACGACACCTGAGCTGGCACCCCCCTCTCCTAACTACCACACCACACCAACGGGAGGACGTTTCAGCTCTCGACAGATTTAACGTGCATCGCTGCCCTACACGGCGGGTCTTTAGTGGTAGTGTAGCTTCGGATTCTATTATTAAAAAAGCAGCTGTATTCCTCACACACAACCCTCAAAATAACCAAAGTTGAAATTACATTGAAAATATCTGCGGCTTTCATTTAAAAACTTCTTTTTCAACTCTTATTTTTGTTTTCTCAACTTATTTTTGTCTATAGTCTAGGTCCTTACCTTAACAACTGCATCAATAATAACTCTTTTCTGTTGCACATGTATTTTTTGAAAATATACGTGTACAACAGAAAAGCATTCGATTCAAGATTGTTTTAATTCACAAAATCATTCTAAATAGTTTATCTATTTCATTTGACAAGCTGTCTAAAGATTTTTTTCTGAATAATCAAGTAAATATTTTTTATTAATTCTCAAATGATATATTATAAAAATGAGAGAGAAAAAGTTCCAATAGGACTTTATTCTGAGCTATAGATGTCGCTTGAGTAGTATGAATAAATATGACTTCTATACTATATTAATTATATACTATAAACTCACACTTCTATATTAAGAACTAAGCGGTTATGTTTTGAAAGCATCAATAATAGTATTGCATCTCGAACCGGAATATTCCATTCGGTTGGTGAAACTAAAAGAAAAAAAAACAGATTTTTCGTGAGAAAAATTATATGTAAAAAAAAAAAATATTTGTCTTAAATAAGATAAGTATTACTATTGTGCTCTTTTCTTTTTCGAAATTTTGCAGAACTAGATTCGAAAATTTTAAAAGGAATGGAATTATCGGAAGCTTAGGTCTTCGAAGGTTAACTTAATCAAAGAGTTTTTTATATAGTATGTAAAGATATTTATTCATATTTTTTAAAAACAATTGAAGTATTTTCCTCAGGAATAAAGTGGGAGAAAAGCAACAGTTTTGTAAAGCGCATTTGGAAACGAGCCAATTTTGATATCTCGCATTTGTTTGAAATATGAATTGGCATATCGACTGATTTGAATTCAAGCTAAAAGAATCTTACAGAAATCTTATTCAAACTGTAGTTTGTTTATCGCAGCATTTCTTGTTTTTTTCGATTCCTAGATGTCAGGTATTTGATAACGGAGCCATCAGATAAGAATATTTCAAGATGCCACTAAAAATCACTTATTTATTTACTCAACTCACCCATTGGTGTACGAATAAAATACTTAAAAATGATTAAAACATATTTAATAATTTTATAAAATAGTGATTTTTTTTATTTAATTTTGTTCCCGCATTTTGAATAGGTGATATTTGTATAGAAATACTGTTTCCTTGAAGGGGTGAATCTCCTTAGAGAACTCGGATCGAAGGTAAGTCCATTGATGAGTGGATCGATTAGAGTATTTTTGTGTCCACTTTTTGTGAGTTTGGAGTGGTAATTCTCTGCTGAGCCGGTAGAGGGCCCACCTGTGCCGTGCGATGCAGCTCCACAGGTCCCCCTCCTCTAATCGCACTCCTCATTCGACAGTCTCGATAAAGCCCGGAACTATTCGACGAGCCGCTTTTCTCAAAGCGAGTGCTTAGGAAAAGCGCATCCGTTTTCAACTTTTCCGCGCTTTTCTTTTTCACACGGAACCACTCTGAATCTCGTGGGATTCTTTTCACCATCCTTCTGTCTTTGGACGAAAAGTACCTGCTTTCCATTTAGGACCAACTACTATCAACAGTGGAGCTCGACAAAAAAGAATAACATAATCAACAGGAGGTAAGGACTTGTTGATTGTCCTTTTTCTATCAATGTTTATTATCTTTTTTTAAAATTTTTATTTCACCAGTCATCTCCATAGTTTAGTAGAAACGCCCATCTTACCTTTGGTTGGAACACGGATTTCGACCGCTTTCATTTACTGTTGGTAAAAAGAAATTTTAACAACACGATTTTCACTTAATGAAAAGAATCCATTTCATAAAAATTGGTAGAAGTATATATGATTCATTGAGGGACGAACCAACTTTCTAAAAACCAAAGTAATTAATAGTTTGAAATGTTCCATTTTATTAATAATTTCAACTGAATTCCTTCTAAAAGAGAAATCCCTCTAGAACGAACTCCATTTCCTTAAACTTCCAAAGCACAAATAAGCACTTTGAAAATCATCGAGCTTTTCTGTTGGAAAAAAAATCTTTTGATGCAAATAAAATATAAAGCGTATTTTTACAGAAATCATTGAAATCTGTCAGGTAAAGTGTTTCACTTTTCTATAATACAGGATTATTATATTGCACATTATTTGTAAAAATTTTCGCATCTAAATTATCAAATTGTGTTTAGAATTCATTAAAAATATTATTTGATGTACTTTCATTTGATTTGTATTTGCATGCTTTTAAAAAGAAAACCTATCGAATAATGTTGCTTCAAATATATTTTTCTAACTGTGCGACAACTGATTGTGAGAGTTTTCATTGGTGAAAAATTCAAAAGGAATATTAACTTTAACTAGAGGAACTCTATTTAAAAAGGAACAGACATTTTTTGTATGCATTGAGGGAAATCTCATTCATAAACTTAAGAAATTGAATTAATTATGAGATTCCAATAATGACCAGTTTCTTGTAATATAACTTTTGTTTTAATGACTGTTTCCAAGAAATTTTCCTGTTCTAATTATTTGAGTAATTCCTTTGAAAAATATGTTTACGAATTGTTTACAATAATTTTGACTAAAGATTAAAAGACTTATGAAAAAGTATCTTTTCGACTGTAAATAGTAATATAAGGAGCTTTTTTTTCTTTTATGGCTTTATGTTTGAATTCGGATCTTTTGATATACTTAATGTTTTTATCAGTTTTGGATTATTTTGTAAATATTTTTTTTCTCTAAACTGTTCGAGTCAAAATATTCAGCTTTCCTTTGCTCTTTAACATTTTAACTCTACTCTCAACATAAATGAATCTCACCCAATGAAAATAAAAAATGGACATTTTCGAATGAAAGGTATTTTTCTAATAAACAATGAGTACTTATGTAGATTGTAATCGCTATTTTTATCATTTAAATCAATCATCCTTTATTCAACATTTACATAAACGAATTATCTACAGTTAGTAAAAAAATTCTATCTATTTTTTGTATCATTTCGGTGAAGATTATTATATTTGGTTATAGAAAATTTTATTCAAAAATCGAAAATTTTCTTCCCTAACTTCTCTAAATGAAATCATTTGATAAGATGCCATTCCGTTAACTAAAGAAATGGTCTGTATATACCGAATTTCCCAGTCTGAAATAGTGAAAACAACGAACCTATAGAAATGAGCAGTCCAATGGCACGGATTCCTTAGAAAAAACGACGCTTGTAAATTATATGCATGGTTAAAAGAATACAATATATATATATATATATATAGTATGCAATCCACATTGAAAATGACGCATTTTAAATTTTCTTAATTTCTTTTTCGCGCGCGCGTTATTGAAATTTAATCCCAATTGGTAGATGAAACTTGAATAGAAATTAGTCTATTGATCTAGTTTGATTATGATATTAATCCAGTTAAGATGTCTTTTACGTTACAAACTAATGATTTCTAGTTGGAACCCCACACATTTTCTTATTTCTCAAGTACAAAAGTTAATTCGTTTGATGAGGGGTCGAAAACTGTCTGTTATTCTGCTATAAAATGAATTCATATAGGAAACTATTTTTTTCTTTTTGTTGTAGAATAGATATGTTGTCTCGAAATCATACATCCTGTGTTGATAAGGATACATTTTCTCTATTATTTTGTAATCCATTGTTTTTTTTAAATATGGAAGTTTGTGCACGGATGGAATAAAATGTCGATATTCTATTGAAATTGTCTCGTCATAAAAATTATTTAAAAAGTGCCAAAAACAATGAAATGTTTTAAAAATGAAATTGAAGTAAAAGCAAAAATGTATGTTTTCTAATGGAATATGTCCAAGAGCATTGCCTTCAAATAGCTTCAATTGAGTGGTTCAGGTCAAGTACTCAGTAACGGAAGAAATTTTTACTTCTACTGTAAGGAGGATGAAATGATCGCGTCTGAATATTTTTATAAAATTGCAAGTGAATTTTGTATAATCATACCTGATGTATAGAAACTAAAGCACTTCGAAAGCTAAAAGAGGCTCAAAAACAATCCTTTTCATCATTAGAATGTCTTCAATTATCTTAAGACATGAGGTGAAAGACGCGAATTTTTTGGATTGTTTTTCCAAATCTGAGTACTATAATTGAGTGTTATTTCTATTTAAAAATTCTTTTTAAAATAATTCGGTATGAGTTACTTTTGTTATCTGTTAGGAAAATATCTCTGTTAACATTTCATTCTATGCATGAAATAATTTTCACTCGACTCGAACTTTTCTTGTTCGAAACTCTTCCAGCTGTTTTGTTGAAAACTTTTCTTCGAATATTTTAGTTTTTGATCTACTCCTTTTCTTGAAGCACGTTTCATTTTGCGTTCCAGGAGCGAAACGTAGCTCTTTCTGAAACTCGCGTTTATTCTAACTAGAACCGGATATTAAATACTCACTTCTGGAAGAGTTTTAGCCAGATTTATAACAAAAAATCTGTAAATAAACGGCACGTTCCACGAAAAAGTTTTCTATTTTATTTGTTTCTTGTAAAAATAGTTTTTCTATTTTGAATGGCATTTTTATTTCTAGTTGATAGAGGAAATAAGAGTATTCTCAAGAGTATGTTATTTTGTTTTCCTAAATAATGTGAAAAAAATTCTTTTTAATTTGTGGACCTATTAAAGTTTCCAAGACAACTTTAACATTTCTAAAAGGGGTGAATGAATGAAATTATTTCTGAATTCTTCCAAATGATACTTCTAATCAGATCATTTTTTTACAACTCCATTTTGACAAAACTCTTTTTTAATGTACTTATGAAATTTTTCTTGAGTTAAACTATAGTCTAGGTAGGAGGGACTAGGCTAAAGAAAAATCCCATTTATTAAACCTTTTCGAGCACAGAGGCGTGAAAATTAGGAGTGGGCTTTCTCTAGCTTGAATGGGCACCAAATGAATAATTTTTTTCAAATACGATATCAGTCAACTCAAAAATCTAGTTATCTGTTGGATTGTTTTACCCTTTAATATGAAACATTTTATTACTTACTTTTGTGCATATTAATTTTCAAATCAATTCATTCCTTCTATTCTACACCATTTGTGTCATTTAACATGCGAAGCATTTTACTTAAAATTGTGTCTGTTGTAATGGTTGACTCACTAAATACGGATTTAAAAATTATTATAATTTACAATATTTGATGTATAAAAAGAATTGAATATAAGCAGTTATCCAATTGCCGACGTCAGTTTTGAAAAGAATCATAAAGCTTTATAATACAGATTTCAAATGAAAGTGTTGATTTATTAGTTATTTAATAATACGTCTAAGCTTTGAGAATAAATTTCATTATTTTAAAAGATTCAAACATAGGAATCAATCTGATTTCCAGCAAATTCTATTCTAATAAGAATTTGAAGGGGGGTGAGAGAGAAGTATTTTCAGTTCTGGCTATGGTTGTGTAAAATATGAAAGCTATTGATTTTTCAAACGATTTCTTTCTATATTATTCATGTTAAGTTTTGCATTCGGATTACCTTTAACCACTTAATTTTGTACAAAATACTAATTGTTAAATAATAATGAAATGAATCTAGAGTTTTTTTTCTTGCATATAATCTATTTTTTTTCAGAAAATATATTTTATTTTCAAAATTCATTCAATCTTGCGATAAGAATTTTTAATTTATGAAAACTTAAAATTCATTTTTGCTGAATAATGCTTTTGACATTTCAATATGTTAGCCTAAATAAATACACAAGTAAAATCATAACGTAAAATATTTTTAATGTTTATCTTTGAACACATTAATTTTGTTTTAATAGAAAAAAAAACACCTCAATGTTTCTCTCTTTCTCTCTCTCTCATGTCCTTCCAAATAATCAATCATGTTTCACTTTCATTTATGCTTGTTGGTCAAGAAGACAAGCCCGGGCGTTGGATAAATAAAACTAAATAAATTAAATAAATATATGCTGGTAAACGAAGCTTACTGGGGTACAGAATTCTATTCTCATTTAGTTTCCTCAACTAAATCCTACTCTCATAGCATAATTTCATGGATTTATAAATGCTATTGGTTTGTTTAATGTTATCCGATGAATGCGGTTTTCATTATCATCGTAATACATTGCCAAATCCAATCTAATAAAAGTTTTTGAATCAAGTGACTAATTGGATGCATTTTTTTATCTTTTTCACTTCGTTGAATTTCAAATCAAGCAGAATTTCTGATCTTTATTTTGATCGGATGGTTTTCTTAAAAAAAATCTTGACACCTGAAGTGAAATTCACCACATAAACCAATTGAATCCTTTATTACGGAAACCCATTTGACATTAACCACCGGTCATATTTAATCAATAAATGCTCTGGAATCTGTCAGATGAGAACTGTGCAAAAATCAGCAATCGGGTATTTCTCAATTGGATTTGAATGAATGGAAAATTAGTCTCCTCAAGTTGGAAATGGATTCACTAAATCTCATGGAATTATCCAAGTAAAACTTTCGCTTTTTTGCCTTTGTAATATCGCTTTTATAGATTTTAAATATTATTTAAGTGTATTGGGCGCTAAATAATAGATGTTTCCGCTGTGCACCATTGTTTAAAAAAATACTCCAAGAAAATGTACATGAAGGAAATCTCTTTTGAATTATTAATATGCATAAATAATTTCAAGGAAAAAGTTCAGGAAATTTGAATTTTTTTAAAAATTCTAGTTATTTACAAATTCTGTCTAATGTGCCTTTTCTGTCCGACTAAAAGAACATTTTACTGAATAAAATATTGTTTTGAAACCTTTGTAAACTTAATAAAAACTTTCCAGCGGGTTAAAAAATCAAGTCATTGTACTGTTGTTTCTTAATTGAATCATGTGGAACTAGAATTCAAATGGACAATTAATAGAATTATCTGGAAAAAAAAAACCCGTATCTGTAACGTTTAAGTAGAATTTTAAAAAAATAAGTTATTTTAAATTCGCAACACTATTCACTTTTTAATCCTGAACATTTAAGTAAACTTTTTTTTAAAACAAATAAATTATTAGTATAAAATGCATTTGTTTCACTCTACTTGAACAATAAATAATTCGAAAATCTATGAACTCGGAAAAAGTTTTAAAATAAATGTATTTTAATACACAGAATCATTTTTCTCCCAATGCTTTCCATGTACCTAGAATAAATCTGTATCTTGCAATAGTAAATAAGCTTAATATCAAGCGATAGTTCGCTGGAAAATAATAAATTGATAGAAAAATAATTAAACTAATAGTTGTAATTTTTAGAAACACCGACATTTCAGCTTATCGGAAAAAGAGTTTAAAGATAGAATTCTACCCAAGAAAGGAATTCGATGGGATCCCGGTCTCGTGATTTAAAGTTCTCTCAATCTTCACAATAAAGAGAGTTCAATTGGTTGGGAGGCTTCCCGTTGGCGGGGAGTGGGTGTGGTACCAGCTCAGATGTCATCCTCGTCACTTGAACGAGGCTCAAAATGGCAAGGTCTATCGTGGTTTGCTTTATAATGCGATGTTAATCCTTTTTCTACCGACGGTTCATATAAGTACCATTCACTTTGAAATTACATAGAATCACCATTTTTACAAATAATTTGACGATACTTAGCAGGAATATTCTTTGAAATCCACTCTTCCAAGATATGGCAACAGGGGTTTTATGGTGAGTATTTTAGCGAGGAAGGCGAATAGTTTTAAAGCAGATATTGCGTTTTCAACGGATTGCGAAGTTTAAAATTTTTGTCTCGAAAAAATAGTTAACGTCAAAATTTAAGTGTATTTTTTTATGTATGTTAAGGAAAACCTTAGAAAACGATTTGACTATTTATCTTAAGAGAACAGTGTATATAATTAATTTTACAGATGAATATCTTTAATTAATGAGTTACCTCTAACCGTTTAAATTTCCCAAAGTTGAGTATTTTGTTTATGTATAGCCCTTAATTTTCAATGTGGTGATTAAAGAAAATATTGCGTGAAAAAAACTGTATTAAATCATAATGAGGTAGATAATGGGTAAATATAACTCTCACCTGTAGGTAAATAGGACGAATGGATTGCCACCCAATTTGATATACGAATTTTGCACAAAAATCTTTCAAGAAGTTTTAAATGAAAAGAAAGAAAAGTTTAAGAAATTGTGTACAAGTTGGTGCGTTGCACTGAAAACACGCAAAATTTAACGAAGCACACAGAATGAATAAACAATTGAAACCTTGATTGATTTGTTTTTGATCACTATGGGAGAGAGAGATCGAATAAATTCTGAGCTGAATTAGAAAAGCACTTTAGTTTCTAGAAATCGGTGGCAAGTGAATTGGACCCTGATCTCTGTCAAGGTGATGGACTCCACAGCAGTAACAGTCAACCACATTACGTAATCAAAAACTTGACGGGATTTTCTCTGATGCTTTGACAATTTGTGAATCTCTATTCTGAATTGTTGAAATAGCCCGACATAAAATTTACCATTTTTTATTAGAAAGGTGCAATAGCTACGCATCTCGTCAAAGTAGGATAGATCCCTTCACCTGCATATAGAGCAAACCTTTGTATTTCTCTTTAGATGAAGAATGATGATTCCAATTCATTCAACACTTTTATGCTAACACATGAAATGTTTGAAAGGTAATGTCTTCGTAATATTGTGACTAATTTTAAGATTGATTATTTTAATGATTTCGAAACCCCTGGGGAATTCAATCGAATGACTTTCCCTTTATTAGATAACAACTCCATTAGAAGGAATGTAAAATGGACTCTTATTATGACTTCCAAAGTAGTTAAAAAATTCTAATAAATATTATTTTTTAAGCAAGTTGATTTGGGGTGGGAATTTTTTTTATATAATCATCAGGTATACTTTAAAAAATGTGTGTGTACATTCATTTTTTTTAACTCGAAATGACAAACACGGGATGCTGGCTTATAACAATAGAATGAAAAATAATACATAAAACAATAAAAAAAATGTGCGTGAGTAACGGCCTCTCCCTAATTATGTTTTACATTATCAATAATTATTAAAATATTTATATATATATATACACGTAAGATAATAAGACTTTTTTTTTTGTTTTCTTCATGTCTTGTTAAATTAATAATATTTTGTTGCAATTACTATCCATTATTATCATATACATAACTTATGTATCACTATCTATTTAAATGCTTAAAACATGAAACTCTTATTTTATAATCGAGCAATAATAAACTGCAATCTTGTATAACCGATAATCTGATGTAAATAACAAATGTTACATGGTAGCTTATAAAATTTATCATAAATATGCAAAGCTGATTTGTAAGTTAATAATGATCTTGAAAATTGAATTTTTGAGCATTTATTTGTATTAAAACTTGTAAATGAGTGCTGGTTTTTTCGAGTGTGTTAATGTAAAATATATATATAAGAATTCCTAAATTATATGAAATCAATGTACATTCACATTATGAAATGAATTAACAGTTTTATTCATTGCAAATTAAATAATACATTGAAGGAAATTTCTATAAAAAATATATATATTTTAAATCCTAAATGAACCTGTGAAATAATTGTACAAAAAAGAAAGGAAAAAAAAAAAAGTTATTTTTTTTTTTTTGAAATCTTTCTATCGAATAAGCAGTTTCTGAATATTCTAAGCCCAAGTGTCAATGAAATATGTACTTTTACAGGACAAAAAACAGAAATTTGATAAGTACATATCTGGGAATTATTGAGAAACCGTTTTATTTTATTAAGAAAATGATTCCGAATCTGAGCGAAAATATTTACATGTTACTTCATTTCTTTTTTAAAATGAAAAACCTTAAAAGGTGTTTTTGTCATATATATATATATATATATATATATAT
>BMAV01024262.1:616991-635949 GCA_019973955.1 Trichonephila inaurata madagascariensis | reverse complement strand
TGGAAAGAAAGCTTCTTGAGAGTATTTCCGGAAACAATTGATAATTCACTTAATAAGCTCTAGATACGAAGGAATCTAAAAGGAGAAAAAAGTCAATCGATTCTTTGGGAAACCGAAATATTTGAGCGTTGATTTGATTTTCTAAGAAACGTTTATTGGATGAGACGAAGGTTTTGCTTGGGGAAATATTTGGAAGTGGCTATTAAAAGACAGCTGTTGAATAAGAAAATATTCATCACATGGAAAGATTCATACATTCGGAGATCATGTATTCTCTTTATCCCTCACTAAAGCTATTTCTTTGTCTCAAACGATTTTTTTCTGAATGGAATTTTGCATTCTAAGGTTCATTTAATCCGGAGGATGTCTACTGTGTCAATCGAGTCGGTTGAAAACTGAATCGGACACAACCTATTTTTCGAATGTGGAGACGAATCCTTTCGACTTATTCTATCGAGAGAATTATCATTGCAATGGGTGAAAAGATTGACTCGATAGATTTCCTGTCAATGCAACAGTTAGAAATGATGCATATTCTTTGACATTTGTAAGATTGACTTTTCACTTGCTTCTTGATAATTGAATTCAGTTTGTTACTTTTAAATACATTATTACATTTCGTTGGTGCGTTAACCATGATTTTTTTACTTTTAGAATACATATTAGGTGACGAAATATATATTTTACTTCTCAGATAACGCAAACACAATCCATCCAAACTTTCTGCATAGATCCATTATGGAATCAAGTGGCGCGGTAACCCCTTCTCTGCCACATTGCATAAACCTCCACAGTTTGAATTAAGGACCTAAAAAGGAAATTGAGATTGAAAGGATTTTTAAAAAAATATTACAATGCGTTGAAGTCACCTGAAATTCTAAAAAGGAAATAACCTTTTGACTACAAATGATATTTGTAATATTTCCACAAATTTTAGAGTTGTAAAAGTAAAACAAATATAAATCGTAGTATTTTTCTTAGTCTCAAAACGCTGAATTTCATCTCAAAATAAATGTAGGTTATGTTTTTATTTTTCTGCGCTACGTGAACTAAGAAATTGAAACAAGGGAAATAAGTTGTTTCTCTAAGATACTTAAAATGAAGAATCATTACGTTTCTCCAAAATAGGAAATTCATCAAAAATTATTTCTCCAATTAAAACAACAGTAACAAAAATAAATAAAAGCACACACACACATACATTTCTCTTGATAAGAAAATGATTATTTGTGAATTTAATTATGAAATGAAAAAATGATTTTCTTAAAAATAATAAACGCAATAAGCTGAAACCCAAAAATCGAACGAGGATCTGCTGCACCCGTGTTTCCCACCCCTTCAACTCTTTTCACAGAACAATAAAAATGTCCCATTGATTTCAAAGGGACGTTTTTTTCGGAATAAAATATTTTTTATCAAGGTTACTTGATTTTTAATAAGTATTCTGAAATTTTATACTTTAAACAGAGGAAATGCATTTTTTGAGTGAAACATATTTTAATGAACCTATTATTTCCAAACACATTTTCTATTTCAAAAAGCTCCATTTTTGTCATGTTTTTAAATATTTTGAGTAGTTTTGAGGAAATTTAGACTACTTGCGACAGCTTTTTTTAAAGGGGAGATATGGGGATTTTTGTTTTTTTTCTTTTTGTAGTTTTTTCAGATTTATTTTAAGAAAAAAATACTAAAATTCAGAAGATAAAAAGAAATCTTTCCTCATTTCTACATGGTGAAGTGAACAATACTGTTTCACATTGTTGTATATAAAAAAAGGTTTTTTTTTTCTTTTTTTGTGTGGTGATATGGTGAAGTTGCATTACTTTCGTAAGCATTAAATATGTAAATGATGAATCAATAAGAGATTGTAATTTTAAAAAAAAAGACCATTTTATGGGAGCAGGCAAATATATACTAGAGTAGGTTGAGGCAACATTTTTTCAATAGCTCATTCCTGCTAGTGACTCAAATTGAGTTTTCTCTAAGTGAGACTTTGCTACTGTAAAAAAAAAAAAAAAAAAGATTCAGTGACTTTCACAAGAGTAATCATTTTTCTAAAACGTGATAAGAAATTAAGTGCATTATTTGAAAATAAAAACAATATCTTGTAAGAAATATTGCAGTAAGATGCTAAAACTAAACTAAATAAAAAAATATATATACTTCTCTGCTGCGTTTTGGGAATTACAATTTTAAAAAAAATGAAATAGCTATTGTAATATCTCAACTTGAAATTAAAATAAACTAATTTGATAATGATAGGAAATAAAAATCACTAATCACTTTGAAAATATTTCAAACTTTGAAAAAGTAATAAAACAAAATTCGTTTACTCTCAGTATTGCTCTATTTCAAGAATTTATCTAATCTACTATGTATGAGAATTTTCACAAAGATTACATTTATTAAATAATTGTCTAAAAATGCTAAAATTCATTTTGTAACGAAATAAAGTATTAAGATTAAAATATAATATTGAGTTACTAATCTAGTATTTAAATATTTCCTGTTTCAAAAAACTTACACCAGAAAAGAAAAAGGTAAAACTGAATCCGGAACGAAATGTTAAGGAAAACTTATTTTTCTAACTTTATTTACAAGATTAAGTAATTAACGAATCTCCCCAAAAACTTTCCTTTAATAATTATTCTCATTAATGGCAACAATAAATATCTAATGGCATGAATAATTAAAAAAGACAATGAGTAGTTTTTCACCCATCATTACGCTGCCAAGTGTTTGGATCATTATTTTATTAAGAAAGGCTATTAAAACTCTTGTACTATTAAAAACCTTTTTTCTTGTCATTTTTAAAATCATCTTGAATTAGTTAGGATACTGAATAATGATCCTGTTTTCTTGTAGCATATGCCTGTCAAAGAAATTTCATTTATCATATCTGCTTCTTTTCCTCTTGCCTTATTTATTAGTATAGATCCTCCACTCACAAAAGTTAAACTTAACATTTCTAAAAAAATTAAATATTTATTTTAAAAATTAACAATAAAAATTGTGATCTGGAAAAATTTAACACAAAACAATTGAAATTAAAATTGCAAATTAAATATTTAAAAGAAAAAGTTGAAAATATGAGTTCAAGTTAGGTTTAATAATTCTACCACTTCTAGAGTGGTAATTGGATTTCTCATAATCTCCGCAATTTTACCTGAAGTTTCCAAGCGGTGTAAACCTTAAAATGGCAGTATCAGTTCACCACTCTGAGTTTTCAATCTTATAACGCAGGAAACACATTTACGCCCCTTGTTAATTTAGATCATTTTAGCTAAAGGCCAATTCTACACGTTTTTTTTTACTATCTCTAAACTGATTAACTCAAGGTCCCCAATAGCAAGTGAAGTTTGTATCCCATTTCTCATCAGTTTTAATATAGTAAGATCTATTTTTTGGGGGATAGAGTTTTAACTTTTTGTTTTATGGAGTGAAGATGTGTCGCATGTTTGCGAAGAAAGCATTATTTTCCAAATCTTCAATACAGAATTCAGTTGAATCCTGCAAAAATAAAGATGGAGTATCTGTACCAAATTGGAGGGTCCTCCGAGACATAAATGAGGGGTCTGCTGTTTAGAAAAGCCTCGCACTCATACACAAAGATGTGAAGTTCTTCATATTTAAGACAAGCTTTTCCCAAATTGCGTCTCGGAAATTCTTTTAGCATTCGGATCCTCCCCTATCCTACCAACCCCTACCCCACCAAGCAGCGATTGGAAATTTTCTTAAAATCAGAGGGAGCAAGAATGACACTCCAATCGATGTTTTGGAGTTGGTTGTTGAGTCCCACGAAATTTTTACCATCATCAGAGTAAATTGTTTTCACTTCACCTCGACGTGAAATGAATCTTCTCAATGCAAAAGAAAACTTTGTGTTAAGATAACCGATATAATTTCTACCGATACAATGTATTATAAAATTTTAATTCCGTTTGATAAATTTAAGGGGAGGGAAAAAATGTGAGTTTACCATGCAAAGAAGACACTTAAAAAGTAATTTGTCCATCTATGTAAAATAGCAGATTACCCTCCCCCACACCAACTTGTTAAAGCTTCAAATTAATATAAAACGAAAAGTGCAATAGATAATTTTTTTTTATTTATACGTTGGGACTTTTCAAAACTTTAAAAAAAAATGGTTATATCGTGAAAAATACATCAAAGAATTTATTTAATTCAAACCGAATAAAATCTCAAATCAAGCTTACAAACACTAACTACTAAGGGGAAATTCTTCCCAGTTTTTTACGATTACTCCAGGGTAAGAACGAGAGCCATAAAACTTTCTGTCAGTATCCCTCCCTAATTATCTTTCATGAGCTCTTAGAGGGAAAGAAGTTCAGAAAAAGACGGCTTAAACGATTTGGAGAATCTTTCTTGAAGGCAAAAAAAAATCCATATGGTGCATTTTCGAAGCATCTCTAGAATGGCTGGATTTTATGTGCATAACGCTTAGAAGGTTAAAATGAATCGTTTCACGTAAGCCAAAGTTCAAACGGAAGAAAACTTCAAAATACGTTTAAGTCCACTCAAAGAAATTAGAATCGGAATCATTCAGAGACAGATTCGTCGTAACTGTAGTTTTTCTCTCTTCAGTAGAAAGTTCAAGAGCCTGGATTCATGGTTTTTCAATCATATGGAAGCCTCCCACCAACAAAGACGAAAGCGTTGCGTTTCTGGATGCGATGTCTGCAGAGTTCATCTGTGATGGAACGTCATACCAATTTGTTTTCGATGAGCTTGAACTTTTATTCGGTTAGGCCCAAATGCTTTCCACGTCTCTGAATTTTTGATATAAGAAAAAAAGCTTCGACTTTCGAGTTTTAGTCCAGCAGAAAGTTTGAATATTGTGAATGTCCAATGTTTTGACGCTTTGGACTAGATAGGGGCCTATAAATGCAGCCAAGAGTTCAAGTTTTGGAATGGACATTTCAGTTTTCGTTTGGGTGATGGGACCCTTTTTTAGATCAGGGACGCGTGTTTTTGCTTCAACAAATTTTATCTGAACTTTATTACCGCATTCAATTAGTAAACAAAGAAAAAAGGAAGCTACAAAGGCTTTCCCACTTGCGTCACAAAACATATGTATGGTGATAGTTGACTCATCAACTAAGCCCCCAAAGTAACGTGGAATTTGAATCAATTTCAAAATTATCAAACTAGCAAACCAGTTCTTAAATTTTTCAAAGATTCCAGGAAGTAGTTTTTGAACTCATCTTAACCTATATTTTTTTTTCTTTCTAATGGTGTTGTGGAGTGGTAATCGCCATTAAAGGTTTAGTACATTCCCTGAGAGCTGGTATCACTTTTAAGTGTAGCATTATGTTGGTGTACATCAATTGCCCCCAGATGGAGGCACTTGAGCTCTGACAGTGCGAAACTGTTCTCGGAATTTAATTTTGCCGAGAAGCACCCAAGAAAAACAGGCACTCTAGAGATCTTTTCTATGCAGCATAATCATACAATATGAGAGCTGTCATATTTTTGCATCATGAAAATTCCCAGACTTAGTCCAGTGTCGAATCCTGAAACCTAGGCGTACAAGGTCAGCGTGAAACCGTCTGTGCCACCCAGGCCGGCTTATAATTTTCCCACGCTTTTAGCATTACAAGTTTTGGAATGAGTGTTGCGGGTGCTGTAAAACTCATTGGATAAAATATCTTTTGCAAAATTGAAAAAAGTTGCCTTTTAGAACATGTATTATTGATTTCAGACGAAACATTGCTAAGATCGCAAGCGAGTAAATCAGTATTTTGTTCCCATAAAACGCCAAGTACAAACCATTTTGTTTTTTCCTGATTTTGTTGCTATGAGGAGAAACTCTGCTTTTGACATGATTTGACAAGCTGTTGTTTGAAACCCTTGAAGTTCTATTTCATTTTGGACACTAACCACAACATTATTGACTTATGAAGAATCTTTTAATTTTACAACAACATCATTCTTACTTTTTCTAAATGATGGTAAATCGTAGCCAAAAACAAAATTGCTAAGAAGAAAGGCCAAAACCTACTGTACAATGCCTATAGATTTTATTTTCGCGTTTTTCATAATTTTTCTTCCGTAGAAATTGAGTAAAATCTCTGTCTGTATTGGAAATTGAGATCTGAAAGGCACTTTGCGAATATCTGAAATTGCAGCTTGTCTATCTTTGCGAAATTGTTTAAAATGGAAGGGATTATCTCAATATAATTTGGTTCAGTAACTAAGCATTGATTTAAGGAAACTAAATTTTCGTCTTTTGTAGAAGTTTCAAAAGTTGGACGTATTTGAGTCGTAAGATTAAATTCCTTGAAGACGGCTCTTTAAAGTACATTTAACTGCATTTTTGTCCTGATAATTAGTACTCCCTTGTACCTGTTCTACAGTTCTCAACTGTTCCAAATCCATCAAAATTTTGACATAAGAATAAAATTTTCCGGTGGAAATAAGTTTAGAAGTCATAATATTGAGACGCGTTTCAGATTGAAACCACAAATCAAGTACTTTTGGATGCCCTTCAACCCGTGGAAGATAACCTCATACCTGTCTTGACTAAATTTTACAGCTTTTTTGAAGAAAGATACGGTTTCATCATCTATATCCTTTTTTGTTTTGTTTTCTACTACATCCCGTATACCAAGAACATCAATGACCAAAGATCACAAATTTTACAAAGAAACAAATTTTAGCATTGAAATTATAGGCATGGCCTGATTGGAACAAGTGGTGTAGAATATTGATTTACGCGTATAACTACTCTCCCTAAATAAGTTTGAACAATGGTTAAACAATTAGTTTGTTGAATTATAGAATCAATCAATTTTTCAAAAATAATCAACACACAGTAAAACTAATAAGTCAGAATCATTGTTTTCACTATCGGATAAATAATTCTATTTCTAGGATAACTCTCTCTCAGATTTACTTACATTTGGAATTATACCGGAAATTACACTAATGGAGAAAAAAATTAGCGCACCAAAAAGTCGTCGTCAAAATGAAGCGAAATTTTACATACGAAATGACTATTTTGATATAAGTAAATCATTAGAACACCAAAAAAAAAGGATCATTTATTTCAGAGAAAAGGCAAAAGAACGGAGGATTTAATACCCTCTAGAGAGAGAACGCGAATACATGATGCGATACGATCGGGCATTGAGGCATACAAGTTCTGTATGTCTTGAGACATTTCGTTCCATATTTGCTGTACCCTTGCCTCCAGTTCGTTCAAACTAGTGGGATGCCCAACTCACCAACCCAAATGATCCCAGATATGTCAATTGGAGACAAATATGGGGGTAAGGCAGGCCAAGGAAGGGTAGTAACAGTGCGGAGACAGTCTTGTGATACCCTTTCCATGTGAGGCCGATCACTGTTGAATAAATGGCTCCTGGGAGCCATTGCATGAGTTGCAAAATATGTGGTTGCAGGATGTCATGGACATACCGGTGGGCTGTCATGGTGCCACGGATCAATGCTAGGGGTGACCGTGTATTGTAGGCATTAGCACCCCATACCATCGCACCAGCTGTGGGAGAGGTGTGTCGCTGTAAAGCAAAGGCAGGATTGAGGCGTTCACCACGGGGTCTCCACTCGAACACGATTGTCATCACTGCTGAGATTGAATCTGGGTTCATTGCTAAATACGACCTAGTTCCATTCCGCTGCAGTCTAGTTTCCTCATGCGCAGCACCACTACAAACGGAGGCGTCGATGGGTGGACATCAAGGGCCCCCAAGTAATGGGCGCCGCCACCCCAAATGTCCTTCAGCCAGTCTACTTCGTATGGTTCGAGAAGACACAGGGGCTCCTAGTGAAGATGCTACCTGGGCCTGGATGGCGGCCGTTGAAGCACTTGGCTGTAAGCGCGAATTTCTTACAATGTAGCGGTCTTCTCGACGACTGCTCTGTCGTGGGCATCCTGAGCCTAGTCTTCGTGTAAATGACATCTCTCTGATCCACTGGTCCCAACACCTCTTCACAACACAGAGTGGCCTAATCTACTCGCCTAGCTGACCACCCAGCTTCCATCATGCCGATGATTCTCCCCCGTTCAAACTGCGACAGCAGTCTGTCTACATCAGTCTGTCTGTTCTGTCTACCTCAGCGCTTGCTTTGTAAATGATTCAGCACACTCAAACAAGCTTTGGTTACCTGTTTTATTCTCCAAGGAGAGAACGACGTTAAATACCCTCTACCGGTATACGTAATACGCAATCACGCTGCATTTCTTAACATTTGCATATGTCCTCAGCATGTACCTTCATGCCAAATTTCGTTACGATCCCGCAATTATTTCTTGGTGCGCTAAATTTTTGTCCATCAGGGTATATTGGAAAGTTTTGTGGAACACAAAATCAAAACATATAGATACACACAATTTTCCTTTTTTTCCCCAGTAAAATAATATTAATCTGCTTCATTTTTTGGACATCTTATCCGATACATTGGATTGCATCTTTATATTTCCCTTAGATCATAAATCCAATCCAATTGAGTTAAAAACAAGATATTCTTTTTGCTCCAATTTTTCAACAAGCAAGCATTTTAATTATTTAAGAAACATGGTTACGTCCAAATGATATTTTCAGTATCTCCAATAAGAATAGTTTCCGAATTGATAGGGAAAACAGAAAAGAAGGAGGATTATTGATAGAAAAGATATTAATGCCATAATTTTTTTTCTGAAATTAGTGAAGACCTAGAGAATTTAATAGTCAAAGTTTAGATAGATACAGTTCCTCTTACAATTTTTAACATTTTCATTCGACCGGGAAACTTTAATGACGCCAACTTCTTGAAAATTACATCTTATATTCATGATTATAGTTTGATCTTAGTAAATTTCAATGCATCTCATGAGGTATGGGGTTAAGAAATTCCAATGCGCCTCAAATAAATGATTGGATATTTAAAAACGATCTCATGTTGCTAAATAATAAAAAAGTCCAACTTATCTCCATTCACCAAGAATATTTAAAGCAATTAAACTTTCTTTGTCATCAATAAATTAAAATTATGATCATAATTACCGATAATTTTGGAAGTGATCACTTCCTATAATCATTAAATACAAAATATCATACAGCTCAACAACAAATTCTTTTAGACAAAATAACAAATTGGAACAAGTTTACCAATTGTCTTCAACAAAAGTCTCATCTCAGTATTTAGAACCAGTTCAAGAGCCCATGGTGGACAGCAGCATTTAAGAGCAAAAATGGGACAATTCCTTAAAGCAAGAAAACATTTTAAAGACGAAGATTGGATAAAATACAAAGAAATAAGCGCAAAACTTGTGAACAATTAGTCAAAAAAGGTTTGAGGCACATGCGAAAGGAACACCTCACCCAAAGATATTTTTAAAATAATTCATAGAGAGTCAAAAATAGAGCAAATTCTAATTATTCTTCATTTAATATTATTGAGAAAAACGAAATCATATTAACTAACGTAAAATCTCAGGCAAACTGTTTTCTACAATATTATGATAAACAAAATGCTGATATTATTCAAAATACCTCTATTCCGGGTAATAGGCAAAGTTTTAATAAATCATTTTCTTTTAAAGAATTAGCTAATAGCAAAAGAATAGCACCCCAGGACATGATAAAATTTCTCTCTAAACAATCAATCATCTCTCCACCAAAAGAATAAATCTTTTTCTTAAATATTTAAATGACAGTTGGATATCAAGTCATATTCCGACAGATTAGACTCACTCAATCACATTACCTTTCTTAAGACCTCGCAAAAATCCCAAGGAAGATGCGTCATACCATCCAATATCACTCATTTCAGTTATTGCTAAATTATTAGAAAAAATGACCCTTCACAAAATGATTGATTACAATTTTCGGAACAAAATTTTTCATGTAAACAATCATGGTTTTTACCCTCATATAACAGCATAAATACCCTACTTCAATTACAGCAAGATAAAATACTAACTAGATAACGCAGGGAATATTTTCTTTTGGTAGCTTTAGATACTAAATCAGCCTATGATTCAATGTGGCCGAGTGGTTTGATTTTTAAATCAAATAAAGTCAGATATTAAGGTAGATTGCTGCGAGGGGTTCAAAACTTTTTCATCAGAGAACAATTAAAATAAAATGGAGAAACAATTTCTCTAGAATTGTCAAACAAAAATATGGCCTACCTCAGGAATGTATTTTGAGCCCTTTCCTTTTTATGATTTATATGTCAGACTTATTTGAAATCCTGCATGACAGCCATTTACTGATATATGCAGATGATATCTTTTTATAGAATAGCGGCACAAATGGGGATGAAACAATAGGTAAAAAATGCAAGAGTCAATGAATAATATTTCAGCCTGTTGTGTGAAAAATGGAAAGTGACCCATAAAAAAGCAGTTGAATCAATTTTTCAAGAAATAGAAGCACTATCTTCATTACTTAAAATAAGCGGCAAACCGATTTCCGCAGTGAAGAATCTCAAGATCCTGAGCGTAATCTTTGACCCCTATATCACTTGGAAAAATCATATTAATTATCTTCGATAGAAAGGTTTAAGAAATTTAAATGCTGTCAAAGCCATATCTTTTAAAATAGGAACAAGAACTGACCATCTTTTAAATATTATAAACGCTCTATTCTTGACTATGGAAGCTAACTACTTTTCTTTGCTAGCAGTACTGACAGGCAGAAACTAGAACCCATATATAATGCTGCCTTGCGATTAGCCCTAGGTCTCCCAAGAAACACTCCGTTATACTTATTAAGAGAAGAATCTATGAATAGTAGTATTTATAATCGTCATTTGTCAAAATTTTTTAAATGAACAACTAGCCTTAAAAAACTGGTCTCCGAATGCAAGACTATTTTCGGATATTCATAAAATATTCTATAATACAGAAAAAAAAAAAGAAATCAGTATTTTTCAACTTCCTCCAAGAACTCTGTATTTTTAAAAGTAGATATTCTTCAGTGGATACCGCCTCCATCAATATATATCAACATCTATACCCATAAAATAAACATCTATACACATGAACTGCCTTTTCGAAACAAAATTCTTCCAGATATCACAGTGCAAAATATGTTTATTGATTATATCCAGATAAATTTTAATAACCTTATTGTAAAAGATGGTTCAAACTAGTCATACATCAATAGATATCTTAATTCAAAAGAAAAACCTTCAACAGAATTTCTTACTGAAAGAGATGAAATCTCAAATTCCACTGCTGAGAGAGAGAGAGAGAGAGACTATAGCTCTATGGATTGTACTACAAAATTGGATTACAGAAGCAGGAAATTATGTTGTCCTGACGGACAGTTTATCATTTATAAAAAGTATCCAAAATATTAATACACTGATGGTCACACAAAATGCAGAGCGTGCAAACCATGTGAAATTTACATCATATGATGGAGGCGGGGAAGTACGCAAATCATTAGCACAGTCACACATCAGGGGGAACGTAGTGCCACCCACAAGTATGAAATAAGGAGATAACAGATTGGAGATTTGAAGTACGGCAATTGATTTTGAATGCTTTTTTTTCCGTCTAAGCTGTTTACCTATGCCTCATAGAAGACATCGAACGTCTTTTAACGAATTCGACATAGGCAGAATAGCAGCCTATAGGGATTGCAAATTACACTTCAGAGAAATCGGTCATTGCGTTGGACGCGAAACCAAGCAACTGATGCAGATCTGTCATCGCTGGATGCAGGAGGAAACGATAGACCCACGAGGCCAACCTCACCCCTCTCTTTGCACAACTGCCCGTGATGACAGGTGGATTGTGCGCATGGCATTGATCGATCGCGCAGCCACATCCGTAGAATAGTAGGTGTCTAATATTTGCATTACGTTAATTGGTTCGTTTACACTGGACTGGAAAACATCCGTATGGGCTGCCAATGGTGCAATGAACGGCGAACATGGAAAGCGGAATGGAACGACATTGTGTTTCCTGACGAATCCCGCTTCTTCATGCAACATCACGATGGTTGGATTCGAGTTTGGGGGCTCCGAATTGAGAGACTGCTGAACTGTTGCGCTATGAATTGCCACACAGGTCCTGCACCCGGTATCATGATTTGAGGTGGAATTTCATTTCACAGCGACACTCCTCTAGTACGCATTGCCGGTACACTAAACAGGCAACACTACATCTCTGAGGTGTTGCAGCTCGTGGTCCTCCCATACATTCAGCCCTTGCCATCATCCATATTCCAACAGGATAATGCGCGACCACACGTGGCATGCAGTGTTCAAGAGTTCTTCTTTACCCATCTTATTGAATTACTTCCTTGGCCTGCCTGTTCTCTCGATCTATCTCCAATCAAAAACGTTTGGTCCATGCTTGCACGATGACTGGCCCGGGATACACCCCTCGCTGCTACACCAGATCAACTTTGTCAACATTTGGAAGTCGCATGGACTGCTGTACTCCAAGGATACATCCAAAGACTCGTAGAATCTATACCAAGGCGTGTGGCAGCGGTAATAGCCAACAACGGCGGCTACACTAACTACTGATTTTGTCATCATCCACACGTTCCAACAGGCTGTAGTTTTAATCGTTTTTATGTTTGTACAATATGTTATCTGCCAAATAAATTTCGGTGTGATATTTCCGGTCCTTGGTGTTGCCTTTTGTGTGACTAGCAGTGTAGAAAATTAAATTAGATAATTTTAAATTTCGGTTCCACTTTGCAAGATTGTCTCCGTATACTTCAATCCATAATATTCATTTGGATACCGGCACATAAGGGAATAGAGAATTATGAAGAAGTTGATAAACTAGCCAAAGCTTCTCCAGAAGCTTGCAGTACTTTTCCTTGGATTTCAGTGGAGGATCTCTACACATATATTTCAAAAAACAACATAAAGAGTAAAAATGGAGAAGCAAGGACAAACAGCAGAAGACATAAACACTTTAATTATATTTCACATCTTAAAAAGGGGAATAGACAGGCAACAAATAATAGAAATTGAGAATTAATAAAATGCGAGCAAAAAACTACGTTTGAATATTTCTTTTTAAAACAGTAGGTTCTCCAATGTGTTCAGAATGTCCAGGGAAAGAAACAAGTGAAGATTTCATTTTAACCTGTAGCAAATACAAAACTCAACGAAAGATTCTGAAAAATTTTATTTCCAATCACGGAACGACTTAACAATAGCGAAATGTAAAACAATAGAGAATGTTCAAAAAGTAGAAGAATTTTTAATATCAACCAATATACAAGGGGTGATCAACTGAAAAGGTACGAAACGACACGGTGGGTATACAAATGTAGACTTTATTCAAAATATACACCATAGGCCTGAGAACAACGATCCCACTGATGAACAATTCCTTGTTCCCAGAATTCCTGTGGCTGTGACGAGACCCAGTCTTTCACAGTGTCCTTGAGTACATCGTCCGAGTTGAAGCGCTTCCCTTTCAGGTGTTTCTTCAGTGGACCAAACACATGGAAATCGCAGGGTGACATGTCCGGACTGTAGGGCGGATGGTCCAACGTCTCCCATTTGAACTTGTCCAGTTCCATTTGTGTGACTCTGGAGACGTGTGGACGCGCGTTATCATGGAGCAGAACCGCACCCTCCATAAGCAGCCCCGGTCTATTGTTCTTGATGGACCTGCGTAGGCGTCGGAGTATCTCACAGTACACATCGGAGTGAATGCTTTTTCTGTGCTCGAGGAATTCCACTTTGAACGTCGAAAAAGACAGTGAGCAACACCTTGCCAGCTGACTTCACGGATCTGAACTTTTTAGGGGGAGGTGAGACTGCATGATGTCCCGCTTTGTCTCTGGCTCGTAGTGATGGCACCAGGTCTCATCACCTGTGACGATCCGCTTCCTGAAAGCGAGGTCTTCCTGATACCAAAACAGATGTTGCAGTGCTAGTCCCATACGCAGTTTCTTTTGCTGGTCGGTGAGCTGCTTCGGAACCCAAGCGGCACACACCTTCCAAAATCGCATCCTGTCAACAATTGTCCACACGGTTCCATAGCTGACATCCACCTTCAGCGCCAAAATTCGCAATGTGACACGCCGATCACTTCTCACTAGGTCATCCACCTTGTCGATGAGATCGCTAGTGTTTGCCAGGCCTGGTCTCTGGTCATCACCCACACTCTCACGGCCTGCACGAAAACGGGCACTCTATTATTTGACAGACTTGTTTGAGACACATTTCTCCCCGTAAACGGTCACCATCCACCGATGAATAGCTGCTGGTTTCTCACCTTCCGCTGTCAGAAATCGGATAACACTTCGCTGCTCCTCAATCGTCGAATTTTGCAACGCGAACGCCATCCTGTCCTCATATGGACTGCCGCATCATTTGGACGCCGATTTTTATAAAAGCCTTTGCTCTCTCCTGCGCATGCGGGCGCCCGCGCATGATCCGATCCCAGTCAGAGAATCCAATGGCATCCCGAGATGTCTCACTACATTCTCCCATGGTGAAATACGCAAATATTTAACTGTTTCATTTTTATGTCGTTTCGTACCTTTTCATTTGATCACCCCTTGTATATATAGATTCTAAAATATTAAAAAATTCATCAAATTCTGTTGGAGCAGAAAGCGATGGCCATGTGTCCAGATTTATAGTGGTATCCCATTGTACTGAACTGAACAGCAGTGAAGTTTGTAAATTTTATGAAAACATTGTTCTTTTAATGATTTGAAGCATAAAACATGCTAATGTTTTGTGGTGTATTGTGAAAAATGTGTTCCTTCGAAATTTTATCCTTATTCAAAAAGATGCTTATAATTTTAAATACTGCAAAACTTGTTTATAAAAACTGTTCAAAATATGTAGGAAGCTCTATTTGCGTCAATGAAAATAATAAACATTTTGGAATTGCTTATGTTGATGAGACATGGAAGTAATGATATTAAATGTCTCTAAATGGTGCACTTATTGCACCCATAGATACTGGACAAGTGATAAATGTTAAGATACCCTCGAAGAACTACATATGTAAACCAAGCCTTTTCATCAAGATAATAGTTAAAAAAAAAATTCGCATCACCTAGTAGATAAATGGTAATTGAAGAGGAACCAAGAATCTTTCGACATTTATTACCTTGCATAATAAATTATAGGACATAACTGTGTTATTTCGACGAGGTAAAATTTTGTATGAAGCCCAGTCGCTGAGTGGTTAGTGCATCGCGCTTCCACACCACAGGTACGAGGTTCAAACCCCGGGCTGGGCAAGGTTGACTCAGCCTTTCATATCCGCAATGGGTCGATCCAATGAGTACCAAGCTCGCTTGGGAACATAACACTGGGGGTTTTCGCGTCAAACTGACCACCTGACCGTAACATGTTCTGATGCACCTCAGGGTCCAAGGTAGCGTATACTGAGTTGGGCACAGTAGGCCTTGTCCCTCATGGGATGTCGCGCTACTGAGTTAAGTTAAAATTTTGTATAAAAATTACTGTTTTCTAAAATTTATATCTTTAAAATTGTGTAAATTTACTGTATGCATGTACTCTAAGTTTTTTTATATGCAATTGTGTATATTGAAGTGATGTTTTTGAAATATTCTTAAAATATTTAGCTATAAAGCAGATATCATAACAATAAATGACAATTTTCAATAAATTCATAGTGATGTGCGGTCTTTAAAAATATAATATATTTAAAAAATTTCGCATCAGTATAAATATCTAATATACAGTCAAAACCTTAAGTTCTCTGAGAAAAAGGTATGGGATGATACGTCAAGTGGGATGTTTATTGTCTTTGCGCGAGACATACATAAAAATACAAATAGTTAAAGTATACCTTTCATAGTTTCGATTCTACAAATTTACGATGCGATTGGATGTTTTCATAAAAATCTTTTTTCTAATTGAAGAACGTTTTTTTACCCCATTTGTGGTGAAAACATGAGGTTCCTTCTCAACAAATTTAATTTATTGTTGCTTAAACAAATTTTATAATTATTGAATATAGTTTAGCTTTTATGCAACTTTCGGTTGTTGTTTTTTTGCGCGTGTGTAGTAAACATTAATATGTTTATATAACATTAATCAATAAAAATGTTTCAAAACATTTACCAACTGTCGCTCCATAGTGACTAAAATCAGTGTTTGTTCCTAATTTGAATGCTTCACTTGCCAAATCGATTGACTCCATTTTTGGAATTTTATTAAATTTTAATATCAAAGCACTTCATTAGCTCCTAACTGTACATATTCAAAACAAATTTCTCTAATAATAAGTATTAACACTACTAAATGACAAATTTTTTTTAGCCATTGAATAATAAGTACTTTATGTCAGAAGCCAATGTGATTAACTCCATACTATAATGTATTTATATCATAATATAAATCTATTTAACCAGAGCTGCACTATATTTTTTCTCTCCTTCGGAGACATCTGTAAGTTGTTCGTTTAATTTCATTATTCCCTTTGAACAATAGCTGTTTTCGCTCACACGAGCTAAGTACGAGAAAAATAAAATATAAATTAGTTGTATTCAAACTGCCACAAGTGAAGATATTTATAACTTTCAATTTTATTGTGAATTCTTTTTTTTTAAAAAAAATAAGCCATTATAACATTAAGATGGAAGATGTTAATAAGAATTATTTGAGTAAGGAAAATAATGAATTGGACTCTTAAGTTTATTGGAATTTTCTCAAAGTACAGAAATACAAGCTGAATCAATTGAAATGAAATTTCTGGAAAGTGAGCACAGTTACTTGCCTAATGCTTCACAATTTGCTATCATCGAATCTCTAGCAAACAAAGTTCAGAATATCTTTTCGCCAGATTACTGGTATAATATAATAAAAATCTGTAAAAAGAAAACACCGTTTCATATGGTTCAAATGACGCATCAGGACTTTTTCTCTATAAGTACTTTAGAAAATTCTATCAATAATAGAAAGGTATCAGTTACAGGGATGCCAGTAAATTGGCTCAAAATACACTGGATAAAATTAGAAAAGTCGAAACCCCATCTGATACAATTTAAGTATGACTTTAACGAAGATACTGAATTTAGTGCCATAAATATACGAAAAAGTCTAGCAGTGTCTGAAAAATATGATCCAGCCTTTGTTGAATCCAACAGCTCAAATTTCTTTTAAATAACAAACCACTCCCCATCCCTCCTTCCTCAAGCAATGACGACCTCAAAATTGCAATTAGAAGGCTTGGAGAAAATATCTCTGAAGCTCTTATAGAAGCTTCAAAAACAAAATTTAAACAACCCCCATTAAAACTCCCCTCCGAAATTAAGGCTAAAATTCGCCACAGAAATCGTGTTCGGAAATTTTGGCAACGTACAAGAGGATCCTGCAGTGAAATTTGAATTCTGAACACTCAGTCGTGAGGTTACGAAAGACATTAGGCACTTTTCCCAATCTCGTTGGGAATCGCACTTACGCCCGAGACAGGCACTCTTTGGAGGAAAACCTCCCTATTAAAAAAACCGCCTCGAAACATTCCCCCCTAAAGGGTGCACTTGGCAGTGTAGCAAATCACCCTCTGGAGAAGGCGGAAGTGATTGCCGACAGCCTTCAAAAGCAGTTCGAACCCAACACTGAAGCTGAAAACGAACGTTTTACAGCTCATACACAAAGGAAAATTAAAAGATTTCTGGACGCTCCTACCTGTCTAGACCTGGAAAAAACAACGCCAGGGGAAGTACAGGAATATATTAAAAAGCTTAAGATCAATAAATCTCCTGGATTGGATTTAATTACAAATCGCATCCTTAAAAATCTCCCCCTCAAATTCGTTCTTTTTATTGTCATGCTGTTCAATCTATTAATGGAGAACTGTCATTTCCCTAAGAATTGGAAGACTGCCGTGGTGGTCCCCATTCTAAAACCCAATTCTGATGATACTCAACCTCAAAATTACCGTCCAATCTCGCTACTCAGTAGCTTGAGCAAAGCGTACGAATTTGTTCTTTTGAATCGCCTGAATCAGCACTGCATAGGCAGGAATATTATTATTCCTGAACAGCGTGGCTTTGTTACACAGTGCTCCACAGTAACTCAATTACTAAGAGTTACTGAGCTGATTCATCACGGCTTTCATAATAACCAGGCCACGGGTATGCTTTTTGTGGACATAGCCAAAGCCTTTGACAAAATTTGACATGATGGCTTGCTATCCAAGATGATGCGACTTGGGTTTTCGGAACAACTCATCAAAATTATACACTCCTACCTAAATTCCCGTGAATTTAGGGTAAGAGTTGAAAACAGTCTCTCCACCCCGCGTCCAATTCTCAGTGGGGTACCACAAGGATCTTTATTAGGGCCCAAGCTCTTTAATCTATACATCAACGACATTCCCAAGGCTGCCGAAGTCCACTTAGCGATGTACGCGGACGACACTGCCATTTTTACCCAAAACATTTATAACCGCAATATCATTGAGTAGCCTCAAAATTATGTCATTCGACTCGAAACCTGGCTTAACGACTGGAAAATAAAGGTTAATGCATCTAAAAGCGCATGCCTCCTCTTTACGAGAAAGCGGTGCATCGGAAACCTCCCGCATGTCAACATTTTTAATCAGCCTGTCCCCTGGGTTACTGAATATAAGTACCTAGGTTTAATACTTGATACTAAATTAAACTTTGCTAAGCACATCCGTTCCGCCCACCAAAAGGCGGCTGGAATGAGAAACACTCTAAATCGCTTGATTTCTCCCAAGAGCACAAGCTCGCATTAAGGCACAAGGTTCTATTATACAAAGCCATTCTTCGCCCCATCATGTTGTACGCTTCTCCCATCTGGGCAGGGGCGGCAGTTACTCACCTGAAAAGATTGCACACTTTTCAAAACATTCAACTGCGTAGAGCAGCAAACGCACCTTGGTTTGTCAGGAACGAAGTCTTGCATAAAGATCTTAATGTTCCGCCGCTTCTTGATTTCATCAAAAAACAATCAGAAAATTTCTTCAACCGGTTACCACAGATTTCAAATGAAT
>BMAV01024262.1:525371-616591 GCA_019973955.1 Trichonephila inaurata madagascariensis | reverse complement strand
CGTCCAATCTCGCTACTCAGTAGCTTGAGCAAAGCGTACGAATTTGTTCTTTTGAATCGCCTGAATCAGCACTGCATAGGCAGGAATATTATTATTCCTGAACAGCGTGGCTTTGTTACACAGTGCTCCACAGTAACTCAATTACTAAGAGTTACTGAGCTGATTCATCACGGCTTTCATAATAACCAGGCCACGGGTATGCTTTTTGTGGACATAGCCAAAGCCTTTGACAAAATTTGACATGATGGCTTGCTATCCAAGATGATGCGACTTGGGTTTTCGGAACAACTCATCAAAATTATACACTCCTACCTAAATTCCCGTGAATTTAGGGTAAGAGTTGAAAACAGTCTCTCCACCCCGCGTCCAATTCTCAGTGGGGTACCACAAGGATCTTTATTAGGGCCCAAGCTCTTTAATCTATACATCAACGACATTCCCAAGGCTGCCGAAGTCCACTTAGCGATGTACGCGGACGACACTGCCATTTTTACCCAAAACATTTATAACCGCAATATCATTGAGCGGCTTCAAAATTATGTCATTCGACTCGAAACCTGGCTTAACGACTGGAAAATAAAGGTTAATGCATCTAAAAGCGCATGCCTCCTCTTTACGAGAAAGCGGTGCATCGGAAACCTCCCGCATGTCAACATTTTTAATCAGCCTGTCCCCTGGGTTACTGAATATAAGTACCTAGGTTTAATACTTGATACTAAATTAAACTTTGCTAAGCACATCCGTTCCGCCCACCAAAAGGCGGCTGGAATGAGAAACACTCTAAATCGCTTGATTTCTCCCAAGAGCACAAGCTCGCATTAAGGCACAAGGTTCTATTATACAAAGCCATTCTTCGCCCCATCATGTTGTACGCTTCTCCCATCTGGGCAGGGGCGGCAGTTACTCACCTGAAAAGATTGCACACTTTTCAAAACATTCAACTGCGTAGAGCAGCAAACGCACCTTGGTTTGTCAGGAACGAAGTCTTGCATAAAGATCTTAATGTTCCGCCGCTTCTTGATTTCATCAAAAAACAATCAGAAAATTTCTTCAACCGGTTACCACAGATTTCAAATGAATATATCAGGGAAATCCCGGCTTACGACAATTCTATTCCTAGCTCTTCTAAGAGACCTAGAGCAGTTCTTAATCACTCGTGCGCGTATCAACACTTCCCAACTTTGAAAAGGATGAGAATGTCTTGATACGAATTAAAAAGATATGAGCTTTATTGTTACACTAGTTGTCTTCTTTTGCAAGACTTCACTCACTCTAATTATTCCCCTCCCCCGCGCCATGCAAGTTTTTGATCGCGTTTAGTGTGGCAACTTCACCCCTCATGATCTTATTTCAAACTCCTCTACCTTTCCTTACTTTTTCTTCCAAGTGGTTATTTAAAACTTCCTTTCAATAACCGCACGCAGTTATCTTAGAGGTAACGTGTAACGGACTTAAAAATATTATTCTCTTAATCCTTGTTATTAAAAAATATATCCCTTCTCTCCTCGTTCCGTCGAGATGCGGCAGACGGTTGAAGGGCTTTGCTGTCATGGAGATGTGACGTCATTTTCTCTTCGTTTTCCTATGAAAGCGAAACAGAAACTAAATCAACTGGGAGAGTGGTTTCCACCCACCCCTCCACCAGCGTTATTGCGCTGCATTTAATGTGGACTGCTTTTTATTTTTATATGTAACTTCAACAAATTGTTTTCTGTTCAATTTATTATGATAAGTGGATAATAGAGCTATCTCTAAGGTTCCACGTAAATGTATAACCGGTTACCGCATCCAACAGGTAGAACAGTGACAAGAGAAAAGAGGAAAGATGTGTGTGTGTGATGGACTCTCTCTCTCTCTCTCTCTCTCTCGTTGAAATTTATTCCTCCTATTAAACACGAGTATTATAAAACTTTAAGGACAAATCGACAGGATGGGAGCTCAAATACAGCTAACGAAGATATCATTTATAATGATGATAACGCAATTTAACCAAAGTAATAATACTCGTAATATTATGTACGAGTAACAGAATAGTTATTATTCATTGTGCTAAACTCTTTAATAAAACATATGTTTATGTAATGACATTTTTCCGTAATAAAAGAATAATTCAAAGACTGAATTTGAATTAATAACTTACTTTCACTTGCCAAATCGATTAACTCCACCAATCATGAAAAAATTGTAGTAATAGTAACAATTACTCGAAGTATATTCCATCTTATACCTTCTATATGTCGTCAAATGAAATAGGCGTTGGTAATAATACAGTCTACATCGTATTTTCAAATTTTTAATTTGAAAGGAATTTTAAAAAACAACATATAATATTATATCCTTTTTCTCAACTTCTTTTTTTATGGAGTTAATCGATTTGCAACTGAAGCATCCATTTATTACGACGAATAAAGCATTTTATCTTAGTGGCCAAGCAGATATAAAAACACCACTAAATATTTAACAATAAACATCACCCATACCTTTTACTCAGAAACTATTAAACATTGAAATGATTTTTTTTAAATATATTAACTAGTTTTTTTAAAGTCAAACATTTACAGAGTATCATTGTGAATTTATTGAAAATTGTCATTTTTTGTTAAGATATCTGCTTTCTAGCTAAATGTAAATGTTTTCAGAATATTTAAAAAATGCCACTTCAGGGCACAGAATTGAATAAAAAACATAGAGTACATGCATACAGTAAATGTTAAACAATTTCAAAAATATAAATTTTAGAAAACAGTAATTTTTATACAAAAAATATTACCTCTTCTAAAAAAAATGTGTCCTCTAAATTTATTATATGCAAGGTAATGAGAGATTCTTGATACCACTTCCATTTCCATTGATATGAAATTCCTTTTACTGTTATTTTGATGAAAAGGATGGATTTACACATGCAGTACTTCGAGGGTAATTTAACATCTGGGTGCAATAAGTGCACCATTCAGAGACATTTAATATTATTACTTCCATGCCTAATCTATAAAAGCAACTCCAAAATTTTTATTATTTTCATGGACGCAAATAGCTTCATACACATTTTGAACAGAGTTCTTATAAACAAGTTTTGCAACATTTAAAACTATAAGTATCTTCATAACGTTATAAAATTTCGAAGGAAAGACCTTTTTCAATACTTCACAAAACATTCGCCCTGGATCTAAATTTTAAATAATCAAAAACACAATGATTTCATAAAATTTACAAACTTGGCTCCACAATTAGGTCAAGAAACTTGCAGTTATTATACAATTAACTTCAACTTAACTCAATGGCGCAACAGACCATGAGGGCCAAGGTCTATTGTGCCCAACTCAGTATGTGATGGATCTCTCCGCGTATTTTCTCTTGGGAAATATTTGGACAATCAAGTCGTGTTTTTTTATTCACAGCCAAACCTCTAAAGAACAAAATCTGATTATTTCAATTAGGTCTACTATATGTAGTCTAGACAGAGAAAGTGAGGATAGAGTATTATAGTATTCTGTGTCGTATTTCAAATATCTGATAGGTGAAAGAATTAAAGGGACGCTAAAGTTTTATAGTGTTAGGATAACTGGGACAGTTGATTGGATCCTACAATAAGAGAATTGATACTCATAATTCGTGCATCTCGCTGTTAATCCACATATTGCTTAGCAATGAAAGCTTAGCTCTTGAAATTACTTGAATTGAGTTGGTAAATTATTTTTGAATATGAATTATTTGTTTCTTCCTTTCCTCCCACACCTCTAGGTGGGCAGGAAAGTGGATCTATTCTCTCACAAGTATATGCGACCTTGGGCCTTGAGATGCATGAGGAGATGTTCCGTTCAGGGGGTCGGTCTGACGTGAAACTCCCAGTGTTAAGTTTCCAAGCAAACGATACTCATTTATCGACCCATTGAAGGAATGAAGTCCTGAGTCAACCTTTCCCAGCCCGGGGTTTGAACTTCGGACCTGTGATGTGGAAGTGCTATGCACTAAGCACTCAGCTTCATTCTACAGTTAATTGAGTATGATTAAATAAAAAAGTGTAGAGGCTTTGCAACTGCTCCCCAGGTTTAAAAGTTCAATATTTACACTTTTATCTGTCAAAGTGGGCGTGGATCAACAGCTGATTATTTTTAAAAGTCATTTTGACATAGTGATCATTCATAAAATGGCAAAACTGTTATATCCCTGGAAAGGTCATGAATTACAGATTTCAAAAACATGAAAAACTCCAAATTTTGATCTACTGAAGATTTCTATCCTACTGACTTCTCTTAATGATTCAGTTGAAGGAGTCTTTTATTGCCGCCGATGGTCATTCCATGGGATTGAAGGCCCTGCACTCTGGGGATTCTTTCATTGAGAGGGAAAAGCTCACTTCAAAGGTTTTTCAGGACACAGCTTCTTTCGCACTTCTTTCATTGTGTCTTTGTTGTAGTCATTGCTTTTGAAAGTTCAAATGATGCCTAAATTTGTGTTGGTCTTGAAGAATGTTCGGTTATGTGGGTCTAAGATGTTGAGGTCGATGTTAAGGCCGGATCCCTTTTGTGAAAAGCTGCTTTAGGATCGAGATAATCCAAGTGAATTCAATCCAAAAGAGAGTCCATTGAAGTGTGTTAGAAGCGTCGTAGAGTTTCCTCTTTTTGGTGTCTATTTAAAGGCATCCCATCACAGACGCGAGAATCATTTCTGTTTGGATGGATAACTATCCGACTGTTTGTCCTCTCACTTCTCAGATAAAGAGAGTTCAAAGGTTAGAACATAAGCGTCTTGTCTTGGATACACTAGAGAAGACCCCCTCATTACATGTAGATATGTAAATCATTCTTGTTTTCTTGTATAAGTTTAATAAGAATAAATTATGAAGAAACGAAGATGAGTGAAAAATGATGTTACAATCATTAGACTCAAAATACTGATTTCTTTACTGTACCGAGAGCATGAGTCAAGTCAATGATTTTTATTTTGCGTACAATCAGAAGGCTCACTATTCAAAATTTTGAATAAAGTCTGAAATACATTTTCGCATATTATGACATTGCATGATATTCCATATGCAACATTGTTATTAATACATAACAGGCAAGAAACATCAGTAGCTGCAAAAGGTGAGACGGCTGCGGTAGCCTTGTGGTCAAGGTATCAGATCATGGCTGGCATATCACGAGTTCAAGCCCAGTACCACTAAAGATCCGCCGTGTAAGGGAGTGATGCACGTTCAATCTGCGAGAGCTCAAACGTCCTCTCGTTGGTGTTGTGTGGTATTTAGGAGAGGGAGGATTCCAGCTCAGGTGTCGTCCTCGTCACTTGACCATGGTTCCAAATGACGTCGCCCAAAGCCCTCGTGCAGTTGAACAGTGTGACGCGTTGATATTCACTCCCACCCAAAGGAATGAATTCTATTAACGTCGCACTCTAAAGGAATTTTGAGCCTCGATCAAATGATGAGTCTCTTTTAACACCATACCCATGGGAATACATTGAGCCTCGACAGATTGCTGATGAGAGCCAATTGTTCTGACTTTCCTTGATTGTGATGGCGAAAGCAGATATGGTTCATTCTGACAAACGCTGTGGGATTTTATTTGAAAGAAGAATTCTGTGCAGAATTTCTCGTCTTCAAGGATTTCTTTTTTTAAAAAAAAATATTTGTTCCCAACTTTATTTAAAATATTTTTTTTTTCGATTTTAGTTTCTTGTAGTTCAAAGCTTTTTTGAGTGAAAAAATGCAGCTTAAAAGAAAGTTTATTGGCTGGAAGTGATGACTAATAACATGAAAAATTCCCTTTTTGTCATAAGATGGATGCATAAATTAAATTTTTCAAGCATTCTTAGTAAAAAGGATAAACCTCAAATATACCTTAAATAAACAGGTAATAAGCCTCATGCCTTCCAAAAAGGACCGTAAACTAGTCGACGTATTGCTCTTAAATAGCATTGACTTTTACGAAAATGTATTGAAAAAAGTAAGTTCTGTTTCATTTCTGTTTTTCTTACCTTATGACTGAATCCATATGAAGGTCTTGAATTAATTGCCTTCTCACAATTGCACACGATTGTGTTCAGTTCGTAAAACAAGAAGTTCTATCTCAAAACTTTGAACGTCTTTCACCATCCACATAAGCTTCTTCCACAAACCACCTCATCATGCTACAGTAGCCGGGAAAAAAAGTTTAAAGAGTGATTTTTACTAAAATTTTAAAGAAAATTATATGTTCAAAGTTTTTTAAGTTGGGCTTTATGAAAAGAATTCAGTTAACACTTCTTTTGTCGACACACTGAAGTTATTTTGGCAGATGATGGTAATTGAGGTTGCGGTAGATTGCGACATAATGATAACGTATTTAGTACCAAATACGAAACACTGTTATTTAACACCCACCGTAAGCGAATCTTCTTTAAACAGCGTTAACTGCGACAACAGAACAATGACCTAACATTATTTCTATCTATGTTACTAAACGAACAAGTTTTACATTTACAAACACACATCTTCTCATCAAATAACGAACTCTCGTGGTGCCTTTCACTATAAGAAGTTATTGCTTCACTTACCTTATTTTTTTAAAAAAAATAATAAGTGCATTTTTATTGGATAATTGAACGTTTATTCGTTAAATCAGGATTTAAAATCATCGTGAAAAATTATGTTTCCTGCCAACACAATCATTTACCACTTTGAGAGATGAGTATTGAGAAAAATTTGGTATATTAATTTTTACTCAGAAAAAATAACATATATTTAATGGTTTTTGTGTAGAACCACTTATAGTTTTCTTTAAAAATCCTTCATTTTTTTTTCTTAGATCTTTTTCTTCAAGGGTGTATCTTCGCTATTTCGTTTGAAATCTGCAGCGCATGTGTAGTTTAGAAATAAAAAAAAAATATTTGTAAAACTTTTCTCATACTTTTCCTGAAATGCGCACATTTGTTATCCATAAATACTCGTATTTCAACTAAGCTAAAATGATTTGTCCAACAGAAATAGGTATATAAAATTATATTACATTTCATTGAGAGGCTAGGACTGTGCACATCTGAATTGTTTCAGAACTCGACTATTTCGTGAAAAATGTTACGCTGAAAGCGCTGGGAAACCCATCTCACAAAAATGTTATAAAAAATTCATGATTGCCGTAAGCAAGAAGCCATTTTCATTTTTGACAAATTAAAAAAAGGTTTGATTTATTCATGACCATCTATTTTCCATCGAAATAGATACAGTTCCGAGAGAATGTTTAAAGAACCTCGCGATTAGTACATTAACAGAAGTATACTTAAAAAATGTATATTTAAACAGTTTTCAAGCTTTAAATAAGAAACACATTCAAGGGTCCATAACATTTTCTAAATGCATATTTATAAATGCAAACGCATTAGATGTGTATATATTTTAAATATATACACATCTTATTTATTAATTATTAAAGCTCCTATTTTTCTACTTAAAAAAATAATACCTGCAAAACCAAATGTTAAAGCCAAATGGAAGTAATCACATAAATATACAAAGAAATGAAATGAATTGAAATCTTCTAAATTAAAGCGAAAAGAAAAAAAAAAGTTTTTTTAATTTTTGAGAAAGCAGGGTAATTCTAATCGTACTATTGTTTCCTCAGAATTCAGAGAATTTTTTGCGAACTGATTGAATGTTTGAAATGCATTTGTAGAATCGAAACCAATAAATACGGGTCCTTTTCGCAATTCAGACAGATATACGAAAAAAAAAGTGAGGCAAAATGATTTTTGAATTACAATATTATTTCATTTATATTTTTCGGGAAAGGGAGTGAGAAAACAAAAATTAGCTCGTAGAATTTGCACAAAGAAAAAAAAACTGATTTGAAACGAAAAATTTTCACATAAGGTTAATTCAAATTGTAAAAGATAAATACATAAATAATTTTCCATGGAATTATGTTAATAGCTGTCATGTGTGATTTTTAAGTAAAGATTATATTTATTTTTCGGAATTTAAAATCACATTTTTATCTGATGTACGAGCATTAGTATGAAATGTTAATTTGTAAAATATTGTATGATATGTACAAATCATAGCTTTTTATTTTATTACTGCTTTTGGTTATCTTTTCCTTCAATACAGAAATGAAATTTCTTCCAATGTCTTTTCATGATTATTCGTATTTCAGAGAGATCCTGTAAACTCAATTAAGTTCCGAAATTAGCGCCCCCTCCTTCTACTTCAGGAATACCACCTGAGGGGCTTTCCTCGAAACTCAGGTTTTTTATAAAACCCATGCATAATTGAAGGATTTGTGATGCTACTTTGCATACCCGCCCTAATTACGTCAAACAACTCATGAATCTTTTCATTTTTATTGCCTTATATAAATATCTTTATCAAATACCAACAAAATAAGCATTGAATGGTACTTCGACTGTCATATAAAATCCGATTTTGTTCTTATTAGTAACTGATTTGTCTATGACAATTAATTTATTATGAAATATACAGCTACATTCGAAACCACTTTCATGGACCCATAAGGAGCACTTATTTCATATATTTCACTATCAGAACAATCGGTATGGGCTCCATCCGTATAAACGCCTAAACGGATATCCTTAATTTTTTTAAGAGCTAGTTGCTTTAGTTATTCTGGATAACTGGATTCTGGGTAACTAGATCTTTTGTTCGGTTAGATGTGAAGATTAGAGTAGGAATATAATACAAGATGACCTTTTTTCCAGTATATCCATTTATGTTTTTTTGCAGGAAGTCGTTAGCACAACTATTACTGAGTCTAGTAATTAGATGACCAGAGCTTAATTGGATTATTCCGTGTCTCCGTTATTTGGTATTATAATGCCAGCAATATAACGGAGAACCATACTCCAAAAAGGCCTAAAAATGTGAGCATTTCTGAGAGTGACAGAGACAGCTCTCTAATCACCAGAGGTATATTTTAAGGGATATGTTTTTATTATAAAGAAAGAGAGATATATTTTAATACTTTGAGGTATTTTTTCTGTTGTCCAACACTAGATAATCAATAGGCTTGTTGCTGGCTTTTTTCAAAAAGCCACAACATATTTATTCACAAATAAAATCCGCCTCAAGAGACTGTTGATTCATAATGATGTCAAGTAGATAATTCAACATTTTTCTTACAGTTCTGAAAAAACTAGCAGTAGACTTGTGTGGATTAAAAAAATCATGTTATGACTTTCAGCAAATTTCCACTCGATAACTATCAAAGGTAAAGATTAATATCAATTTCAAGTTTCTTTATGTCAATGTCTGAATTCCAAACTACAAAATCATTCGCATACAAGCCAAATTATCTCTTCCTCTAAATGACATTTTCTACGCCAGACTTGAAGAAGACAAAAAGAGTCAAGAAAGATCCTTGAGAAAATCCGTGATAGTTTAAAAATCTATGGTTGTTTCTTCTAGTCCGTCGAGGAGGGTGACTTCAGATTGAGTAAGCTCTGTTCCAGTTAATGTCTACTCAGATTTCCATCATTCCATAATTCTCTAATTTTTATGCTGTTCAAAAAAGATTTTGACAGGTCTCGATCGATACATGCTCCCAAATTTCTAAGACTCAGTTTAATATGAATGGAATATCTATATATATATGTAACTAGAACTATATGATAAATCAAGCATTAGAACTGGTTGATATTTATGGTGCACATATTATAAGATTGCTTTACATGAATCTGAATGGAAAGCTAGTACCTTCTTTTAAGATCAAAGATTACTACATGTTTTAGACGAACGCAAAGGATAAAGAAAGAGGTCATATTATCTTTCTCACCCTAAATATAAGGCTAAAATATAAATAGAAAACAATAAAAGTTTAGATGATGTTCACTTAAAAATCCAGGGAATTAAAATGACCCGTAGAGGGACACCTTTCAGTATTTGCAATTTGTACTATACATCCAATCCTAGATGTACAATTGGCGCGTAGAGAAAACTACTTTTTACGCAGATCGTATCAGCAATCATTGGGAATGTTCCAGCGAAAACCGAGGAGCAATGAACTTGTTCATATTAAACATATATTCTTCATATTAACATTTAAACTACAATTTGTAGATGAAATGTTTCTCTCTCTCTCGAATGCACTTGAAATTTCTTTCAGAATTTATTCTACATATTTCCCTTTTCAACTGAGTCCAAATGGTTTGGTATGGGAGCTTGAACTGACGCAAGGATCCCGGAAAAGTGACTGAGTGTTGCTAGAATAGTTACCAATGAGCTCCACCAGACATCGGAAATAAATGACCCGTAAATTATAAAATTATCTAAACCCATAATAGTGGATATCCTGAATGAATGTTTCTCTCAATGAATGCCTTACAAATGTTGACATTTCAGAGCTCTTAACCTATTGTATTGGGAAGGAGCAGATTTTTAATAATAGAAGAAAAGTGAGTTTCTGATTGGATGTATGTTTAATGTTGTATAGAAGCTCGTTTGATTTAGTCCAATTGTGACGGAAATTAAAGAAATGATGAATTTGATGTTAATGAATCCTGTCAAAGGGGCCCATTTGAATTTGTTTTCTTTTGTTGCACTTGTTGAGTCGTGGGCGAATGAGTAGAACACAAGAAGAAAGTTTCGACACAATTGCCTTGCTTCACATTGCGAAGGAAATCCAATGCAAAGCTATTAGACGAATCCAAAACAACTTCATAAATCAACGTTTTTGTATTCAAATGAGAAATTTCACTTTTTCAATGAACGATTTTCAGCCACATTTGTCTTGAATTTCTCTTATTAGAAGCGGATGTGAATAGTTCGTGTTCTACTTCTGCTTTCATAAGAAGCTTTTACAAATGAAAAGTCATAAATTATTTGAATTAAAAATGTTGCAATAAAACTTTTTCATCATTATTAAAGTTTTCTTGTTTGCATATTCTGTATGCTAAATTTGAAATTTTAAAACATCCCGTGCAAGAAGAAACATTTAATCTATGAATAATTTAAAACTAAGCTTGAAATATTTCAAGAAGGGCTGATGTGTAAACTTCTACATAGGAGAAAAGCAACTCATCAAGAGATCTCCGGACTTTGAAGCCATGTTCTTGTTGATTAGAGGTCCGATAAGAACGGATTTTGAAAAAATCGGGGACAAAGTTCCGTTTTTCAAGTATTACACCCACCAACTCAAAATTTGGCAAACATGAGTAGTTTTTGAGTAGATTCATTGAGAAAAAGTTATTCGGAAATTGATATAATCAAGGGGTTTATAGATTAAAATTTCCCGTTTTTAATTATATTAGACCTATAAACTTGGAAAACACGTTTCTTTTGTTGAGTAGAGATCCTGTATTGCAGAAATCGGGATCGGGGGGGGGGGATTTGTTAATTATTGGCAAACATATCTCTTCTGTTGAGTAGAAATATTTTGTAGAAATCGACTATCAAGGGGATTTGCAGAGGTTTGAAGGGTGTTATAGATTTTTAAGAAAATCCGTTTTTGAGCTATTACACATACAGACTTGGAATTTAGCAAGCATGTTTCTTTTTTGAAATAGAAAACCTTTGGTAATGGTGTTTGAGAAAATCAATTACAGGGGCGTACATGTTAAATATGCTTATGTTTTATATAAAGTCGGGCTGTAATCTTTTGAAATCGTAGGGCGAGGGTTTTCTAAATATTTTTCAATAGAATTGAAAGTTTAATATAAAAACAGATAATATAATAACCTGAACAAGTAATATAAAAAAAAGTGTCAATTCCTACTTAAGGCAATAAATAAAAATTTTATTTTTGTTACTTTTTATTAAGTAACTACGATTAATATAAATACGTATATACATATGACAGAATCACAATCTTAAGTGGCAAAATAGAAAACGATTTTCCTCGAAATTTTCCATTTTCCTTTCTCTATATGATGTTGGACTATTATTTTTGTTTGTTACTATTTATTCATTAGTTCAATAGAATTAAGGAATTAATATTTGAAAAAATTGTATTAACATCCATTGTCATCCACTACAAGTTTAAAAGAACGTATTTGAGCTTGAGTCGATGAATAAAAAGTATTTTTTAACGCGCGATTGAACAAGATATATATAAGTCTATAGTAGGTAAGATGAGGTATAGTAGATAGAGAAGGGAATTGAAAAAAAAGAAAGTCTAGTCCCAACGAAGGGATTCATTTATGAGTCATTTCCAATTTTTTCAATATTTTTTATTGAAATGGGTAGGTAGCTATTCTAAAAAATATTTTTTAACCAAACGCTAGGGAAATATTTTTTTAATTAAAAGTCAACTCTAAATGTAGGAAAAACTCGTTGTTTCTCTCTCTAGTTTTCCTTTAGGAATTATTTTGAAACATAGTAAAACTATAAATAAGGATTTTGCTTTAATATTAACTTCATAGTACACTAGTGGCCCAAATGATGTAACACATTTTGTAACATATAGAACAGGGATGGCGAACCAGTGGTTCGTAATGGGGTTTTGGGTACGTACAATTTCAAAATAATAAAATTCAGTCTTACTAACAAACGTGAGTGATGGGTCGCGGAGCCTTAGTTAGGCTAGAGTTGCAAAATTTGTCTACGCATAGCAATTTCGTTCTGTATTTTAAAGTTGATTTGTGTTACATTTACCATTTTTAACTGTTATTCAGCATGGCTAGTTCAAAACAAAAAGAGCAAAATAATAAGTGGAACAGAGAATCTCAAACTGGAGGAATCTAGGAATATGGCATGATTAGTAAAGGCGACAAAGCGGTGCGTGTTTTATGTTCTGGAACAGCGGTATGCAGAAAAAAACATCTGTACAAATAACAAATACTCTTGTCAAAAAAGTGAACCACAGCAAAAATAATGAATTGCTTATAGAAACCATTTGGCAGATGACTCCAATTCAGCATGCATTCTACTAAAAGTAACATCTTACAATCTTAATATAAGTTATTTGTCATCCACACATAATCTGCAGCAGAAGAAATCACACTAATGTTACTTTAATTTGAATGACGCACCTATAACTAAAATATTTTCAACTATACAGTACAACATGTATTTATTCGTGGTAAATAAAGAGTTTTGAGTTGTTAGTATTTAATTTTTTTTTATTATTTTCCCAATAATCAAAAGTCAAAATATTTTGACGGCACGTCTATACCTCATGAAACATTTCTTAAGAAAAAATGGCACGTTGATCCATAAAGGTTCGCCACCCCTGATATAGAATCTATGATTGCTATTTTCAAAAGTGATGTTACATATTGTAATTTAGGAGCAGAATTTAGTTTGTGTCTAGCGTCATTTCAATAGTAAAGAGGGTCATATATTTTTTTTAAAAATACGGAAATAAAATTTGTTGAAAAGTGGAAGCTTTCTAAAACTACCCAATTTGAGCGTGGAATTTTATTTCTTAAAGAAAACAACACCAACCGTACCAAAAGCAGTTTTAAAACGACTACACAGAATCGTTTCAACCTTTGATTCTCAAAGTGGTTTCTATCGATTCCTAAGGATAGAAGACGCCTTGAAAGGGGTCCTTGATAGCGAAAAATAAAATTAGGGGTACATGAAGTCTAAATGGGGGATCTACGATAGTGTGGTTCTTATTTAAACAGGTCGTAACCTTAATATTTTGCTTTTAATTCATGCAATAATTCTTATACACATTTGTTACCTATTTGCTTACATAATACTTTATAATCTACAAGGTATATCAATACACACACACAGTGGTTACATACCTCCAGGAAAGATAAGAGATAAAGGGAAATCCCATAGCAATAGGAAATACTTTTCTAACAAAGCTCAAGAAAGCAGAAGAGAACAAATACTATCCTTAGTACAGCAAAAAAACTAAGAAAAAAGAACATTTCAAAGATAATGATCGTCATCAAAGAAGACGTTCGAGATGAAGACCGTGTTTCATGTCTCCGACGCTTTAAAAATCTCAGCAAAAATGTCTCCACGCTGTTGGACTCACATTCCTGCATGTTCACGATGTATATTAGCCTCTATTAGCGTACCAAATTTCCATGGATTCAATCGAATTTTCGGTGAAATTTTCTTTATGTTTGGGACCTTAATTTGGGGCACCAGTTGATTTCATCATGGGCATCAGTGTACATACGGCGCACTGTTTTTAAAATAGTTCCATAATTAATTCGTATTGTGTGCAGATATTTAAAATTTAATTATTACTCTTGTTATAAAAATATTACACTTTCTCAACCCAGTGTTCGAATTCAGATGAATAATGTTTAATTACACTACTTGAATAATTGACTAAAAAAGAATAAACACTTTTCTTAACCGCTTCCCTTACAAACATTTTTGAAAAAAATTACAAAAAATCATCCCATTTTTTTAAATTTTATTATTAAATACAAGGAAACGAAACAAAATAAAATATGAAGGTTTGAATTTGAGTTTTATTTTTTTACAGGTGAAAAAGCATTTAGTTTTAGTATTAGTTTACTATCCCGAGTTACCTCAGGAAAATGGAAAAAAGTTGAATATTAGTATTTGTATGACAGTTTTTGCAAAAAAGGACAACACAACGTAATACCTGACATTCTGTAAAATAGTATCTGGTCTCTTTTCTTACCAGCTTATATCTGGAATCTCTTTTACGAGAGTACACTGTTTCGTTGGATTTGATTTTTTTTTTCAGTAGCTAGAATAACATCTGGAAAATGCCCTGAGGTTAACCTGAGTGGCGATGGACTAATGCTGGGTCTTCCTGATGTGGTAGAAAACTAGTCACGATGATTTTCTGAAATTATTTTTTCAATCAGTTTCATTATAAATGGCTTAGGTGATCGGGAATCTCCTGATTTACAGTACAAAATGCAGGCTTCATACAGACTTCCACTACTTTCAATGTCCACCACTTTATAATCAATATGTGAAAAGTCATCGCTGTCACTATCTTGCATCATCGCCATTATTTTACTCTTTCACAACGAAACTATCCTTCTTTATGTATCACTAATCCACAAGCCGACATGTACTATACAATAGGGAAAACACGTGACCCATCCAGCCAAAAGATTCGCGAAACCAACAAAACTTTGCAAACTGCCAATTGAAACTGAATATTTCCTTTCATTTCCTACAGGCCGAGTAAAACCGTGATAAAACCAATCGTACTGACAAATTCTGCTTCACCCGTGCTTTCTTGGGATAATAATTACTGCAATACATACGAACCCGAGATAACTCGGGAAAATCAGGTAAGTGGTTAAAAAAATAAAGATGGAATACCAGAGTTAAAGAATATTTCCCATACAATTAATTATAAAGTTGTTTTTCAACATAGATATAAGATGGGAAATATCGATAATTATTTTGGTGAAGCGCTAGGTTGGCTCTTTCTAGCTCTATAGCTTTTTTCATACTTTGAAATTGCCTATGTTGCTAGAGATATTCGTTTTTATCATTTTTGTAAATTAAAATGTAAGTTTTTTGTGCATTTTGCATTTTTTGTTTTTTTGTTTTTTTTTACTGTCAGAGTAAAAATTTACCCTTTGTTTCAATTATTAATTTGATTTTTCTCTTTGAAATGAGTTGATTGTGGCTAAATGTTTAAGTTTCGGTTTGTATGAATAGTTTAATAACTAGTTTCAATGAATTTTGAAAATTCTTTAATACCTAATTTTAAAAATATTTGTTCAAAAGTTTAATGTGTTTGAAGCAAATAATGATTTGCGAGAATCGCGCGAAAACATGTTTGGTATTCAAGTTTGATAATGAATCGGAAATTACACGTTTTTTACAATGTCACATTATAAATATTATTTAAATTACGATGTGTTGTTTTAACGAACTTTTTAAAAAAAAAAACACTTCAATTCATATCGTTTACTTTAGTTTATAATTTCAGTTTCTTATCCAACGAGAGATACAAGATGTTTTGTAAATAAAATAGATTTTATGCCCTTAAAGATGTTCTTTAAAAATACACAAGCTCATTTTTGTAAATATCTAAAACATTGTATTAAATACCTGGATAGCATTTTGACGCATATGTACACTTATGGGCAAAAAAATTAGCGCACCAAGAAATATTTGAGGGATCGTAACGAAACTTGGCATGAAGGTACATGTCCAGAACATATGCAAATGATTAGAAATGTAGCTTGATTGCGCTTTACGTATAGCCGGTAGAGGGCGTTTAACGTCGTTCTCCAAAGAGTATAAACCAGGTAACCAAAGCTTGTTTGAGAGTGATGAAACGTTTACAAAGCAAGAGCTGAGGTAGACATGCAATTACGCCATTTTCGAAGACGATATGAGCAGCTGTCGCAGTTTAAGAGGGGGAGAATCATCTGCATGATGGAAACTGGGTGGTCAGCTAGGCGAGAAGCTCGTCAATAAGGCCACTCTGATTGTGTTGTGAGGAGATGTTGGAACCAGTGGATCCGAGAGATGTCCTTTACACGTACCAGGCTCAGGACGCTCTCGACAGACCAGTCGTCGAGAAGACCGCCACATAGTAAGAAATGCACGCGAAAAGCCAACTCCTTCAACGGCTGACATCCAGGCACAGGTAGCACCTTCACTAGGGGCCCCTGGGTCTTCTCGAACCATACGAAGGCGCCTGGCTGAAGCACATTTGGAATAGCGGCGCCCATTATATGTGCTGCACTTGACGCCTCCGTTTGGAGTGGAACCGTGCATGAGGAAACTGGACTGCAGCGAAATGGAACTAGGCTGTCTTTAGCGACAAATCCAGATTTAATCTCCGCAGTCATGACAATCATGTTCGTGTGTGGAGACCCCGTGGTGAACTCCTCGATCCTGCTTTTGCTTTATAGCGACACACCGCACCCACAGCTAGTGTAATGGTATGGAGTGCCATTGCCTACAGTACACGGTCACCCCTAGTATTGATCCGTGGCACCATGACAGCCCAGCGGTATGTCCATGACATCCTGCAACCACATATGTTGCCACTCATGGAACGGCTCTCAGGAGCCATTTTTCAACAAGACTATGCTCGGCCTCACACGACAAGGGTGTCAAAAGACTGTCTCAGTACTTTTAATACCCTTTCTTGGCCTGCCCGATCCCCAGATTTGTCTCCAGTCCAGAATATCTGGGATCATTTGGGATGGCAAGTTGGGCACTCCAAGAGTTTGAACGAACTAGAGGCAAGGTTACAGCAAATATGGAACGAAATATCTCAAGATATCATACAGGACTTGCATGCCTCAATACCCGATCGTATCGCATCGTGCATTCGCGCTAGAGGGGGTTCAACAGGGTATTAAATCCTCCGTTCTTTTTCCCTTTTCTCTGAAATAAATGATCCTTTTTCTTTGATTTTCAAATCATTTACTTATATCAAAATCGTCATTACGTATGTAAAATTTCGTTTCATTTTGACGACTCCTTTTTGGTGCGCTAATTTTTTTGTTCATGAGTGTATATATACTGTTACATTTTTCTTGAAATGTTTTATAACGTGTAGAATATTCCGATTTACTTACAATTTTATTTCTTCAATAAATAATGAATAACGTCTTATAAGGAAAAGTATATTTTTATGAGAAGTTTCAACCGTGATCATTCACTTTTAAATATTTTCTTAAAGATGAACTTTTATTCAATCTTGTACCCAAATGCTTTACCATGTAATCTTTTCGGAATTGAATTTGTCCAAAAAATAGCTCAAAAGAAATTTAAGAGCAAATATTTCTGCGTAATTAATGATGGATTTTGTCTTTTTATGTATTTGTAATATGTAGTATAAGACAATCGATCTTTGCACTTTCTATGGAAGTCGTTCTTAGTGCTCTTTTCAAGTGATTCTTCTAAATGTAAAAAAAATTTAAAAATACTTTCGGCTGTAAAATATATTGCGTGTGTAAGAATAGGAATCATCTCTCTTTTGACTATGAAATGTACGGTAACATGATTCTTTCTCATTCGGAATTTCATCGAACAGGGGATTCAAAAAAACCGTTTTGCAGCCTTGGAATGTCTCCTACCTAAAGAAACCAACATCAGATATATGTATTGGAATATTTCCTTGACGGGGAAATGGTTTGTTTTCATCGATTGGACTCATCGAATTATTGGCTCCATTGAGACTGGGATAGATCAACTCTAGAATCGTCTCAAGTTGAGTTCTGAATCTGGGATTCCTACACTTAGCGTCCTACTGATCGACTCGTTGGATTAAATTGTTATTCTCCAAGATATTTAGGGTGCTAAACTTGAGATAAAATGAAATCTGTCGTCAAAATCATTACATTTTCATTGCAATTTCTTAGATAAGGAAATAAAACATCCCTTAAAATATTGATTTCTTATTATTTTTGGTAAAAAAAAAAATCCCATTAGTTTGAAAATTGTATCATGAAATCATTCATCTTTGGGATGAATTGGAAATGTTTGTTCGAGTACAAGCTCAATAATTGCTACTACTGTATCTCAAACAATTTCTCCTATTTTCCTTTATTTTCATATAGAACAATTGAGTTTCTTAATTAGTTATGAGATTTAAATTAAGGTATATCAAATGATATAATTCTATCTTTTTGTTATTTCAACTTGACCTTGTGATGTCCCCTCCATTGGGGATATCATCTCTCCACTATTCCTATGTGTGAGGTAAGGAAAGAAGAACCACTCAATTCTAAAATTAGTTGATTATGATCTTAGTTTATAGTCGAAGAGAATGATGATCAAGAGTGAGTAGACGCAACACGTATTATTGATAAACACTGAACCTATCTTTCTAGATTCCAAATAGTAAATCCTTAAAGTTGAAATGAATAAGCTAATTCCTTGCACGCACAGCTACGGTCCGTAAATCTTCAAGCTAACTTTTAATCTGACTTGCTCTGGCTAAGGCAATGTTCTTCTTGTCTCGGATCCACTTGTAATTCAAATAGGCTGGCACTACAAGACGACGCACCGAATTAAGAATTTTCTTCTGGAACCATATTTCACTTCACTTGGTTTACTTAGCGCTCAGAGCTTCACTTAGCGATCACTTCTAGCATTACTTCTCCACTTAGTGATCATCGCGAATGCTAACATTCCAATATATATAATTCTTAATTTGCATAAACACGTTCTCTTCTTGAGTGGGTTAGAAAGAATTGCCATTCTGGCCCCAAAGAAATCCCAAGAGGACAAATTGTGAAAGTCGCTATAAAGCCTCGTTACAACCTATTAAAACTCTTAAAATCCTCCAGGTTAATAAGCGAACGATAAATTCTATAAATATCAAAAATACTTATTTTAACAGATATTTTCCAAGGAATCTTGAATATTCTAAGTAGACATTTTTTTCAGTTATCACTCAGATAGCATTAAGTAGCAGTGAAATCCCCTTAGTAATTGAAATGACCGGTAAAGAAATAGAGTAATCATTTCAATTTGTAGTGCTTTAAATGCAACAAAAGTTTTTTTAAAAGGGAATTTAAAATTTTTAATTAAACGTAGAAAGTGTTGCGAAATGATTAGTTGAAAGTATACTTAAAATACAATGATGAGTTGTTCAGATAGATAAGCAAAAGATGAAGACTCTTGTTGGCTGTCATGAATATTTTATGAAATAAAATTTCCTGCTACAGATTGCGCTTTAAAAACATTTGACACAATCAATTAATTACAAATATTTCTCTTTCCAATTAGATTCCATTAAGATAGCGCGGGCGTCCCAAGTACCTTAAGATTATAAACAACGCCCCCCAAAAAGAGGGAAATATGAGATAAATACATTTTAGTTCTCATGAAGACTGTTATATAGGAGGATACTGACAAGGTCATTGGTAATACATAAACAATTTTCCCAGTATTAAAGACTCTGTGCTCAGCGCGAATGTCCACAATGTATTAAGAAACATGAACTGAAAATAAACTCAACAACTGAAATTCCAAAATTAAAAATATCATGAAGATCTCTGAAATATATCAGTTTAAAGTTGAAAAAGACCATTTTTTTTTTTCTTCTTTCCTTGAAAAAAAGGAGTTTTATAGTAAAAGCGTAAAAAAAATTACTGACCTGCACACAAAGTTATTTCCTTGATACTTAAAAAAAAACAGCAAGGACATAAATTGAAACTCTCAGTAGGTGTTTATGTATATGATTAAAATTTGTTACGTGGACATTTGAGCTTTTTTTATATATGCTGTTGTAGATCTGGTTTCGCAAATTTGTTTAGATGAATGGTGGGCTTGGCAATCAATACTTTTTCTAAATTGGAAATCATGTGAAATAAAATCATACTGCTCTGTTTAATAAATAATGTGTTTTAAATTTAAGTTTTTATATCCTTAAGAAAAGTTCTTAAAGTCTAATGATTCGATAGACTGAAGTTTTTTCAAAAACAAATAGATTGTTTTAACGTATTTGATAAATTTATTAAAAATTAGTCTTGCTATATATATATGAGAACAGATGAACGGAATGCGTATTTTTTTCTAGAAATAATAAACTTTTTGGTGCCCTATTCCATGTATAAAATACTTTTTTGTCTTTCCATTTTTATTCCCATAGAAGTTTTTTTCTAAATTATAAGAAATTTCTTTGCTACAAAGAATAAAAAGACGTATATACTAACATGTATTTTGATTATAAATCAACTCGCCTAAAAGAGTTTTCTACAGTTAACATCATGCCAAAATAAGTATTTGGTGAGCCTATTGGTTGTAGTGTAACTCCAAACCGAATATAGCATTAACTCCAACTCTAGCCAGCTAAATGTCAATATATGGATAAATAATAAACCAAACGGGATTTTCAAGTTGTTTGAGAATGATCCATTGTGCTTTTTTCCAGACATTTTTGATACTTTATTTTTTTTTATCCTCTCACGTGGAATAACTTTACTTAAGAGCAATTTTCTTAATAATCTTAAAAGGAACATCAGTCGTAGGTTTTGGTTGAAGAATATTTCAAATGGGGGGGGGGGCGCTAATTGGAATCCCCTAGCCTGCTGGGTACTGAGTTTGATTCCTATTAGTCTTTTTTTACCTACATCAAAGGGTGTTTTTTTTACTTCTGGAAATTTGAAGAATATTCAATATGTAAACTGTATTTCACTGGGCATTTGCGATTTAAAAGTTTGACAAAAACATTTCCACAGAAAGTTTGAAAATTTAGTTATAAATTCTGGGCCCATCGGGATTATTTAACAACAGTACTTAAAACTTCGATACTTTATAGCTATATCTTTTATTCGATTTCAAACTTATTGAAAGTGTTTCAAAATATATCCAGTTATTTTTAAGATGGAGTGATTAACTGAGCGAACAATATAATAGATTGGTTAAATCTTATTTAAAATATGCGCATTCCAACTTATCGAAAAAATTCATCCGTCTCATAAGATAATGTGATTCCCTTCACATTTTGAACCTACACGTGGATCATTACCGATTAACTTCATATTTTTAAACCTGGTGATTCATCTGAGAATAATAACTATTGAATTGAAAACCGAAAATTCTTATTTGAATTCGGTTCTGATTGAAAAAGAAATTCTCTTGATCCGAATCTATTGAAAGGTCCTTCTCAGACTCTTCAATATGTTAATCAAAAGCACAGACCAAGAAAATTGCATAAAGTATATTCAAGTGTCAGCGTTTATTTGAATTTTATTTTCTCGATCATAAAAGTCTTCAATAGCGTTCTGATTCATTTGAAATGGTATTTATTGGAGTGAGGAATGAATACTAAAGCTAGATTTTCTTTTTCAAATGCTCAGCAGACGAGAAATGTTGGTCTCATTTATTACATGAGCAGAAGGAAAACTGCATGCACAATGAAATAGATTCCCGCTACTGAAAATCGGTGTGTTGACACGTTCAAATAGTCTGTCGAGACGGAATTTTAATATTTAAAGCTGTCTTCGGCTAATGTTAAAGAATAGGACCCAAATTCGGAATATTTTTTCAGATATAAAAGTACTCAAACATTAATATTATATTTTGGCTTCACTATCCTGTAGATAATCACTTGTTTTATCATACTACTCATTTTTATTCGAGTTGACACATTTTTTCTAATATAAAATGCGTTTAACATTTTTTCTTCTATACCGTAATGTTAAATGAGGTATCGCTTTACATGTTAAAAGAAAAAAACTGCATATTTATGAAATATTTAGAAAATTTAAAAACGCTATATTATAAACAAATGCATGAGTTACAATGTCACAATTTTTTATAAAAATTGAGGCATTTTTTCTGTTTGAAAATGTGCTCCGCGTTAAGTCCACACTGTCCTACATATGGCGAAAACAGCCAAATGGGAGTCCAGCTCTTCGAAACTGCAAATGAATTTTTTTATCTACAAGAAGTCAATTCCTCCAATACTTCCTTTATGCAACGATATTGTGATGCCTTTATTCTTCTTCTATGGACAGTAGGTTTTCATTTGCACTAAAATGTATTTGATTTGTTTTTCAGAAAATGTATTGATAAATTACATTGCAATAAGCCGGATATGATAAAAGCGCGTAATGACTAAATTTTGAAGTACAGTAAGACCCCGCTTAACACGAGGTATACGTTCCATCAAAGTAGAGCGTAATATGAAACAGCGTTAAACGAGGTGATCTCATCATGTAATTAATGGGGTTAGGGGAAGATAGGTAGAAAATTGGACAGGTATTTTACCATTAAATTTATTAATTTTGTTTTTATAACAATAAAACAAAAATTTATTTCTTACAAATATAGAAACATAATAAATGAATATACATATATAAAAATAAATAAAATTCTAATCCTTGGTTTAACCCTTAACTTCGTAATTTTTTAAATTTCTATGAAAAATTATATCAGCTGGTTCTCAAGTAATAATAAAAGGGAATATATATATATATATATATAAACAAAGCAGTTTTAAATTGAATTTCAGTCATTTTTTTGTTTGTTGCAGATTGATTGATTGAATATTAACGTCACACTGTTCACAGCTACACGAGGGCTTTTGGCGACGAACCACGTCATTTTGAACCATAGTCAAGTGACGTGGATAACACCTGAGCTGGCACCCCCCTCTCCTAACTACCACACCACACCAACGGGAGGACGTTTCAACTCTCAACAGATTTAACGTGCATCGCTGCCCTACACGGCGGGTTTTTAGTGGTACTGGGCTCGAACTCGTGACAAGGCATGCCACGATCCGATACCTATACCACTCGGCTACCACGACCTTGTTTGTTGCAGAAGTGCAACATTGCGCAGTAGTGCTGTAAATTACAAAACTTTTTTTTATATGAGGATTTTATTATTCATCATAAAATGTTTCAATTTTTTACCTGGTAATTTATTTCGTCAATAAACAAGAGGAAGCATAAAATATAATGGATTCTTTTTATAGCCAAAACACAGTTCTTGAGGCATCAGATATTTTTATAGTTGTTGTGATTTCTAGAAAAAATGTACTTGGATATAGAGACAAAATTAGCATGTATTTCGTTGCAGTAATCTTTTTTTTCTCAGATAAGTGATTTGTAGGTAATTAAAAAAATTATTGAGTCCCGTTAAACTAAAATAAATCATATGTTGCAGAAATGCAACAGTGCGAAGTTAAGGGTTAATGGCATATTGCGTTCAATTTCGACGTCATTCCATATAGAAAGTCTTTTTTCCATTTCTTCTATTTTATTATTTCTAGAACAGCTCATTCTAGTTGCAGAGCTTGTCTTAGTTGCAGTTGCCGATGACAGTATTTTTTCTTTATTCTTAAGAAGGGTCCTTACTGTTGAAGTTGCCAAATTCAATACAGCACCCATTTGAAATGGATGTTCTCCAGTATCTAATCTTCTAATCACTTGCATTTTAGTTTCAAGTAAAAATGTTTTTTCTTGTTGCTCTATTTTCGTGTTTTTTATTATCACCCATGATAAAAACTAAAATTCATAAAATTTGTCATATAGCAATCGTTATATTACATAAATTTCTACTTACAATAACGTCAACAAATGTTTGAAATGATAAAAATACGTTCGTATAACATCACAGGAAAGAAGAAACACAGAGAAACCGCTTCGGATATCGGGAAGCCTAAGACTGCGTGCAATTTCGGGGAATCTCACAATTCAAATAAAAGAGCGTTAAATCGAAGCAGCGTTAAATCGAAACAGCTTTAAGCGGGGTCTTACTGTACTCTCAGTGGAATGAGTGTGAACACAGTAAAATTTAAAATAATACATGAAAATACTTTTTGTCAAAAATATTGCAGGTATTATAATAATAATTCATTAATTTTTCATGAGTTTTTAATACAATTGATTACGCTTAATTTTGCGTCTTAATCAAATAATAATGAAATTATTCAAATCTTAAAAACAGACGTATAGCAGTAAAAATTCGTAATTTCTGTCAACTAAAATTAAAAATAAATAAAATATTTTTATTAAATCTAACTTATTTATTTATTACATTTTGTTTCATAAAAGCAATCTTCTGACCGTTTGAAATTCCTTACATTGCATCCCTTGATTTATTAATCATCCAGAATGACAAGTCCACACAATATTAATCTTGAAACAATCATTTTTAAGTTGGGTAAAAAAATATTACAATTTTTTTCAGAAAAATTTTTTATAGTATATTTAGTCTTTTTAATAATTTTTGTTAAGTGTAACTATGGTTTGGTGTTTTTTTTTTTATCTTGAAACCTTTACACTTCCCGCTCATCATTTTGTATTGGAAATCGCTTTCACTTGTTTTCTAATTCGATCCTAAGTAACAATCTTCATGTAGGGATGCATTCTGAACAGAATTCCTAGTTTCCCAAACACTATTCAGCTAAAATTGGATGTTGAAGAAATGGCTGGGACAAAATTTCCTTATAAAAGCCTCTCTTATTCATTACAACTCTGAATTGTATTTCTTCAAAGATCTTTTATCTATCTAAAAAAGATGGTTTATATATATATATATAAAATTTTATTTCTTCACTTATTCAATCAATTGAATTGTAGTTCAGGCGTTTTTAAAAACTCTGATTTATGAATTTATATCCAGAGAAGAAACTCTGCTGATCTAACGTAAATTAAAGGATTATGTACTTGGTAATGGCACCAGTCAAACTAAAAATTTTCTGTGCATTTTTCATAAAATACCCAAGAACTGCTATAGGGTGAAATCATTTATGGATATTTTCTTTTTCCCCCTTTGGGGGGGACGAGAGACATTTTCTGAATATGCCTCCGTATAAGTCATTTATTTCATGTTCCATACACACGCATATAGATATTTGCTTAAATGTAAGCAACAATTTTAGTAGTTGAATATTTTCGGATTCATTTGTATTGGATAATAATTTATCTAACTCTAATTCTAATTGTCATTTCTTCTTATTCTTGGCTTTAAAAATTCTGAAAAGTGGTAGATGAGTACAATGGTACGGAAATATTCTTTAGGCAATGACAGACACATTTTTTGTATCTGTTTCTTTGTTTGTTGTCTAATACATAAATATGTTCGATGAGTACAAATATGAAGACTTGAATGGAATGGCTATAGAAATTCCGAACTCAAGTAAATGCTTCCGAAATCCCTAAGTGGTGTCCGTGGATTATTTATCCTATTGATACAGGTTCAATCTATAGACCGATGAGGTTAATAAGCTATACATGCTTTTTGGACGTACTAGGAATCCCAGTAAATTTATACTAAGCAAAACCCTCAACCAACCAATACAGTTACCTGTTGACTGACAAAATCCGAAGCTTGGGAGGTTTGAGGCCAGAAATAAATCTCCTTCCACTTTTCTATATACTGTTGGAAGCATTCTACGTATTTGTTTTGAATTAACATCTGTCAAATGCGTCTGTTGTCATGCACAAACGCTTAATTTTGTGTCGTATCAAAAGGGGACTTGAATTGGATCTTTGCTGCACAATTTGGCCCATGGTGCCTGTTACGGCTTCAGCATTGAATTCTAATACTACTGGCGAGAGAATAGTTTGTATCGCGAAACGATTGTTGACTTCGACGGTCATATCTACAAAATGTGTTGATTCTACCTCACTTATATTATGATGTGGAGGACAAATTTTGTTGACTCCTGACCGTTGAAATGATTATCCGCGAAAACGTCAACTTGTGATTTCTACTTTCTAAATGTGATACCTTATCCAAAGATGATACCGCATTCAATAGTGATAAAATCCTTGTCATGCCACTGTCAAGTCTACCAGCTTACTGACTGATACAAAGGAATATTCTTATGGATGCTATTTTTCGTGAGCTTCTCTCTACTAGTTTAGCAGCCGTCGTAGCCTAGTGGCCATAGTGCAACTCAAGACACTCCGTGTAGAGGCTCGTTTAATCTGTCAAAGCATTGTCTGTGGTGTAGTAGTTTGGAAAGGGGGAGTCAACTCCGGTGTCGTCTTCGTCCAAATTTCGGGGTCCATCGCCGATAGTCCTCGCGTTGCTTTCTACTGAAAAAACACTCATTATCTTTGTAGTTGAGTGAATATTGTGTTTTTTTTTATAATAAAAGATTTTCGAAAACTATTTTTCTTGATCTGAAAATATCCTTAGAAAAGAGAAAGTCAACTCAAAATTTAATTCTAGTCTAAGATTTAAGCCATCTCTTCATCTACTGAACCTAGATTTGTGGGAGGTAATGATTGATGACCCAAGCTAGCCATAATAAAACCAATTTATTATTATCCAATTATATTGATCAAACAGTCTTACTATAGGAAGGAAATCAGGAGTGATATACCGAAACCCTAAATCTTATGTGATTAAGAGCCTGGAATTCTAACTGCTTAACTCTAAATAAAGTTATCCTATGCATCTCAATCTTCCTTACTTTATTTGAATAGCTAAGGCCCGTTCTATAATTACACGTCTAAGTCTAGATCCTCACCATAAGCTCACGGCGGTCAGCATCACAGCTTTACTTTTGTCCTTCTTCTTCGACGATTATTAAACCTCCACTATATATCTCAACTAATTTGAATATCAAGGTTTCTTCTTGAGAGGGATATCTGTGAAATAACTCTATGATGGCCCCAAAGATTCCTCAAGGGGATTAGTAGGTAAAGCCCCATCACACACTGTTTGAATGAATAGAATGGCTTGAAAGTGTGTTCAGAGTTACTTCAGATGTCGATAGACAGAATTATGATTGTGTTTATAGAAGAAAACAGAAAAGCTCTGTTTTCTAGATAACAGAAAAAATATTCTAAATCTGCGCATTTTTTGCACATTCTACTTTAACGCATGACATTAATGAGGAATCACTGACAAGATCCAAATTTTGTTCCCTTTTGGCGCTAATTTTTTCCATGAAGTCTGGTCCTTCTTAAATCACAAATGTTATTGAATCCATTCAAAAGCTTAATGCTTGGATCAATAAGTTAGAAAACAGCAGCAAATCGGGCAGGTAACTTTTGTGGTAGAAAAGCAATGTATTTTATTTTTAACAACTGAAATATTTTCATTTCTAACTGGTTCCATTGTGTAAAAAAAACGATTTCATTTGAAATTTTTTTTTTCTTCATGTGTTATCCATTGCTTTTTTTAGCCAAAAATGCATAAAGGTAGAAAGTTTTGTCACATATACATATGAGTTCTTTAGCATTCTCTTCTACCTGAACCAATTTTGAAAAATATGTCTCAACCAATGTAACATAGCACTTCAGTTGTATTCTAATCCATTGTGTATGTTTTGAAAAAGAAATTAATTTTCGTCAAATGAAAGAATATTCTCTTTGAAGTGAGTTAGTGAAGTGAACTAGTGTTATATATGATATATACATAGCAAATAAAACTGCTTAAACAAAATTATTATTTGAATTGGACTAACAATTTTTCAGATTTCATAAAACCAGGCAATCAGAAATGGACTAATTTTAAGAATTCCCTTATCTTATTCACAAAAATGCCAAATTTATTTTTACTTTCTAAAAAGATTTATGCTGCAAATGTTAAATTATTCTAAAATTTAAGGATTTGATTTCATGGAGTGTTATGAGTATTAAGCTATATTTAAAGCGTTTTTCTTTGTGATTTTTTTCTCTCTTTTTCTTAATCCAAATCTTTAATCATTCATTACTTGATAGAAAAGAGGATGTTTTCCAGAATCTTCTTTTTGTAAAAGGCAGAATTTCATATAGAATATGAAATGTTTGGCTAATATCATAAAGATTTTCTTGAACATTCAAAGCTTAATTTGGTTTGTCAAAATAATTTTGATAGAATACTGATTGATATTTAAATTCTAAATGAACTAAAACTCAAAAAGGAACAGCATCGAGTGAATCGATTTATTTAATAATCGTCAATTTCTTACAAAAAGATGAAAATAAGGCATGGGAATTATTTAAAATGAGCTATTAATTTGAGGAATCAAGTTGTACTACTTTTAAATAATTTAATTAAACATTTTTTTAAAAATATTTTAAAAACTTGACTTGAATTTTTTTTTTTTTTTTAGAATAAGTTGTCTTCCCTCGCGACACATTAAGAATGTAAGATATAAAATTTGTCTTAATGTACTTAGCTTAGAGTTTTGTGTAACGAAGTATGAGGTTCATTAATTTGAAGTATTACAATTTGCAAAGCACAAATATTAAAGTTACTTCTATGTTATAAAATGGAGATGAGCACGTTCTTCAAAAGAACTTTCTTGCACGAAATCATTAAAATTACAGATTTATGTATGGATTTCTATTGACTCAACTGCAAAGAAACGCTTCCTCCTATTTTTACTATCAAATGACAAATTTCAGCTGATTCTTTCGTTTCCTATATAAATAGTTACCTTCAGAAAAGGAGGAAAATATGTGGTCTGAAGCTGCTGAAAAAATGCTCAAGTCAAATAGTGTTGCACCTACAAAGAATCGTGCTCATTTCCTGAGAGCCAATCAAGAGACTATTCCTAACTGAAGTATCAAGAAAAGGAATCTAATTAAGTCGTATTCATTGTGACAGAGCGCCAATTTGAAGAGATCCGACTATTTATCTTCCAAAGTCTTACAAGGGGACGGCGTGACTCAGGAAATTCGTTTGGGGTTGAGACTTGGTGTAATAGTAGTACTCCTTTAGGGTGTTGAACCCTCAATGTAATTCCGCCGAATGGTCAGTCAATTCGAAGATAATAGCCTTCGAAATTCATGCTTAGGTCTAATGCAATTAAATTTTAATTACCTCCAGTGACGCAATGGCGCAGTTGGTAGTACGCCTGCTTTCTACGCCGGTGGATAGGGTTCGAATCACGCTATCAACTTTTTTAAATTCATTTAATTATTTTTTAAAATTAAATAAATTGATTTATATGAAAGATTTATTAAATATTAAATGATATATTATGTAATTATTTTGTATTTTATAAAGTAAAATGAATTAAATAAATTTATTATTTAAATAATTTAATAGTATTATCTAATTAATTAATATCAATAATTAATTAATAAATATTAATAAAAATTGATTAATTATTATCAATAAAATTAATTAATGAATAATTAATTAAAATTATTGTTAATTTTTTCTTAAAATTATTTTTAATTTATCATTAAAATTATTATTAATTTATTATTGAAATTATTATCAATTTATTATTTAAATTATTTTTAATTTATTATTGAAATTATTATCAATTTATTATTGAAATTATTTTTAATTTATGATTAAAATGTTTTAAATAAAATTATTAAAAATATTTAAATAAATTTATTAAAATGAAATAAATCTATTTTTAAAAAGGACTTATTAAATATTTTATATAATTATAAAATTAATTTAATAATAATAAGTTATTTTATAACTTATTTTATATTATATATAATATTTTATTTATAGTATATTGTATTTCTCATTATAAAACTATTTGTAACTAATTTTTGTGTAAAATATCATTTAATATTTATTATATATTTTATTATAAATATTATTAATATAAAAATATATTCATAAAATTTTATATAAATATCTATATAACTACAGTAATTTTTTTACTTTATAAAATACAAAATAATTGCATAAAAAATATCATTTAATATTTAATAAACCTTTCATAAATAAATTTATTTAATTTTAAAAAGTAATTAAATGAATTAAAGAAAAAAGTTGATCGCGTGATATGAACCCTATCCACCGGTGTAGAAAGCAGGCGTACTACCAACTGCGCCATTGCTTCACTGGAGGTACTTAAAATATAATTGTATAAAAGCTAAGCATGAATTTCGAGTGCTATTTTCTCCGAATTCACTGGCCATTCTCCGGAATTACATTGAGGGTACTATAACTCCAAGTCTCGACCCCAAATAAATTTCCTGGTTCGACAAAATGAGATTCAAATGAAATTCCATAAATCATTTGTAACATATAATAAAAGATATAAAAAATATTCTTCATAAAAAGGGAATACTTCCAAGAACAAAAAGGAATAGTTTCTGCGAATAAAACGGAGGATCGTAAATTTTACAAACGTGACCTAAAATTTTATTAAATTTCGAATCTCAATACCTTCAAAATATTATTTCCGAAAAAATTCCTAGGGACTAGAGGGTCATTTCAAAAGTGAGAAAATCCCTTTATTTGCATCCTAAAATTGATCGTGAGGGGGAGAGGACATTTTTCAATTTTCATTTTTGATTTTTGATTTTCTTTTTCTACTTTATAAGAAGACTGGGATCTGAAACCCCCGAGGAGCTTATTAATCTAACTATAATATAAATAAGAGCACTTATCTATTCTTCTAAGCGCTCTTTCCGCAATACTTGCTTAATCTTTCCTTCCTGGATTAATAATACTAAATGCAACCACCGGTCACTCACACTATGCTTTTATCTTATACTCAATATTCAACCATCATCGCGCTTATTCTACGAGTAGCACTTAAATAGAAGCTTTCATTTACGTACAATCAAGTCATCTCTACGGAAAGCGGTTTTCAACTAAAATCACAGTTAAAAAGAGTATTTTACCCAAGAGGAAAACCGAATAGAATTTGTTACAAATACAAAATCTACTTTTCGACATAATTACGTATGTTATTTAAACATTTGCCGAGACGTGGTGTAAAGTTGTTTTATGCAATGAAACGACCGATAACCTTTCTTGGTTTGCAACTTTCACCTCATTATTAGAATAGTATAGTCCCTTTGAAAGTTTTTCATGAGATCAAAAAGCATAGAAATCAGACGATGGGCTTTAACAAGGGTCATCTCCTAAACTTTTTCAGAAGTATTTTTTGTGTATGAGTATGTGTGTGTGTCAAACATGTTGCGTCATTTCATGATAGCTTGATTATGTACTTCGTGCAACTTCTGATGAATGTCAATACCATTACACCTTTTCGCTTATAAATACGAAACACAGCATGCTTTTCTAATTTGGACACCACTTGTAGACATGTTTACTACTAATTGTCAAACAAAATAAAACTACTACGGGAAAGTCGCCACGTAACACGATACAGAAAAATTTCTGAAGTATTACTACAAACTTTCATTATATTTACAAAAATAATGCCACTAACTTTTTGATTGACCTACATATTTTAAGCACAAAAAGTGAAAATCATTTTCCAGAAGCTTGTTAATTATTGTCGGGTGAATCTCGTAAACGATTTCAGTACTTGATTTTCCAGTATTAATTTTATTTTGTTCCGCGAGGCAAAACTAAGAAAAACGGGGTGAGAAATCAACCAGAAATTGACCGGCAATCTAATTGTTACTTTCTGGGTAAATCTCCGGTGTCTTAAGGAATTCGAAAGTATCTAGATGCCTATTGTGGCTGTTGGAAAATGTTGGTAAATGAAGTTTTACCATTTACGAAGCGATTCGTAGTAAATCCTTCAATAATTTCCGCAATTCTCGCTACAGAACTGGTATTAAATGGAATCCATGATACTGTATTCATCAATTATTTTAGTTAACATGCAGAACACAGCTTTTTTTTCATTATGGAATTGATTTTTTTCGAGTATCTGATTTTTCATCTCTAAATAAGCTTGAATTTTTAATTTCTTCTTGTACGTTCCTGTTTAAAGGGTCTAAAAACTGGGTCCCCTAACGTTAAATGAAACTTTTCTGACATGATATTTTACGAAACCTTTTTTGAACCAAACGACAGATAATCTAAAAAAAAAAAGTAAAGTAGAAAATCAATGCTATTATGCATACAGATTTTTATATTTTCGAGCCAGTTCCCAAACAGCTCAAAAAGTATTCTTACAATCATAATTCGTGCAGTATAAAAATATTCTACTAGTTCCTAATCAGTCCGATCTTCACGCATTTTAAGGGAACAAATAAAAATAGTATGAAATGCGCCCCAACAGTTGTTTTCTAATATCTTCGGCAATGGAGGCCGTGGTAGGTAATTGGTCCTAATCGTGAACTCATAGTCAGCGTTGTTGAATCGCAGGTTTGAGTCATAGTAGTGTTACTGAAGACCTATCGCATAGAAGGGAAGATATGCGCGTTAAGACTGTTGATGCTCAAAGTCGTCACGTAGGCGTAGTAGACAGGTTGAAAGAATGAGGTGCCAGCTGAAATATCTATTGATGTCACTTGGCGGAAATTCAGAATTACGACGTCCGTCGCGAAATAACCAAAGTATAGCTTTAAACTGTGATCATATCAATGGAATTGGAACTAATGCTCGGAATCAAATGAAAATTGGAACATACGCTATACTAATTCCATTTTCTACACGATTCTGAAAAAACGAGATTTCTTTATAGAAAAATTACTTCAATTGTTAATAACTTTATTAAAATTATCTCTGTTAAGACCATGATTCTGCTTATTTTAAACCTTTGAAATCGATATTAGTTTTATCCATAAAGTAATTTAAAAACTAGGGATTAATAATTTTGACAATTGTACTTAAGAAATTCACCTTTTTTCAGCTTTTGCTTGATTTATGTTTTAAATCATTTTTTTTTATTTTCTCTGATTAATATTTGGTCTCTTCTATTGTTTATTTTGGGAAGTGATGTGGAAAAAATAGAGCTACTAGAGGAATTTACATTTCATGTTGGAGAGCTTAGATAAGTTGTAATAATTTGTGCGGAATGTTATCATAAAATGTAAGGACATGCATGTAGGACGAATAAAGCAGACTCAGAAAAGCTTAGACTCCAGCTTGTTTAAATGAAATATTTGAATCATTTGGAAACTCATTCTACTCAGCTAACCTTAGGAAAACCTTACATAATGCTTTTATTCAATAATTACTGGGGTTCAGCTTCGATAACGACATATCACTCCTACCATATTTAAAACAATGACTCAAGGAATGGAAAAGTACGTTATAATTAATTTTAAAATATATTTGACTTCAAAGGAATTTATCTGAAAAAGTTTCAATAGTTATTTGCTTAGACAAATGGGAATTTAAAATAATCGCTTATGTTTAATAATGTTAGTAACGTTACGATAGAACCAAAAAGGAGGAAAAGTTTATCACTGAACAAGCTACGTTTTATTTAAAATTTATTTCTGAAAAACAAAAATTTTAATAGTGTACAGAGAAATTGTTTTATTTTTATTTTTTGCGGTGCTAATAGTAAATAAAATAAGGACATTTAATTTGAGAATGTTATTTAGCCATGTGTGAGTGTAACTTTAACATGGAGTTAAAAAAAATGCCAAAAATTGCAATGCAATGTTCAGGTATATTTTCACGTAATGTTAAAGTCCACAAATTAGAACAGAACAGTTCCCCAATATTACTGTTGTATACTGACTTTACTGCAGTTTTATTATACTACTCGTTTCGAATTTTTCTCTTGCATGAAAATGTGTCTTTTATTCCATCTCATCGAGTTTTCACATTTAAAGGGAGCAGTTGCTTGTGCGTAGAATGTATATTAAATTTTAGAATCAGATTTATGAAATACAAAGTTGCAAATATTCATGAAAACTAAGACTTTTTTCTAACTGAAAGTGATTCCTGAGGTAATTTCAATCTCTTTTACATTTGGCAAAAACAACCTGCTGATAAAATTGCTATAAAATGAAGAAAATTTATCTTTAATGTAATTTGCTCCAAACCTGTTGCCAGGACCGATATTTGTCCCCAGAGGTATAAAAATTTATTTCTAACGCTAAGCATACGTTTTAATATATTTTATTCTCATACTGTTTTGTTTAGAGGTTGTGACGGGCTCACGCGTTTTTTCTGTAACATAACCTCTGGGTTCTTTGACGGCCAAGATGAATGGCAACTCTTTTCCAACCCAAATCCAAGAAGTGAAATACGATTATGAAATGCAAATAAGATAGCTTTTGAAAGAACAGAAGTTTGAGTAAGCAGAAGGGCAATTTAGGGCAAGTTATGTTTGGAAGAGATACGAACGTGAATTGACAGCCTATCGTAAAGTTACCGGGATACCCAGCCATTGCTACAAGGTGCATGCGCGCCCAGACGTTTCCATATAAGGATTGAAGTTAGGTTTGGATTAAGTTAGGACTGATTATTTGATATTAGGACATGTAATATTATTAGAAGTGAGAGTAGGCGGATAATAGAATTATTTAGAGAAAGTGGTCTAAGTTAAGTGATTCGGTTTAACAATCATTGTGTGTTGTTCATTATAGATTCTTATTCATTTAAATTTATCTAAATTGTTAGACATTTAAGTTCTATTCTTAATAAAGTCATATTAAGAATTTAAAATGTCTATTCATTTTGAAAATCCCACACCTCTAATTCACTCTGATAATCAAAGATAGGGTCACCAAAGAGCGGCCATATCACAAGGTATTTAAATTGAAGAGTTTATTTGTAATAACTCATAAAAATCTGTAATAGTTTCGAAATTAGATTAAATTTAAAATTAATAAATTTTCCCAATAAATCGAGTTCCAAAATAACAATTGATTTAAAGCTGAATGCCAATCAACCGACCTATTGTCATGGACTAATAAATGCTTCGTAAAAGAGGTATCCAAACTATATATAAATTCAACTTTTTCTGCGTCATTATCATTAAAGAACTAATATTTATTTGTACAGACATTTTTAAATTATTACCATTTCATATATATAATATTAAATGAAAATATTTTGAAGAATAAAAAATTGTTGATATTTTTGATCTCCAAGCAGTCCTTGAAAACTCGCCTTTTTCATTCTGCTTCAGGACAAAGAATGATTGAAGAATGGCCCTGATTGGTTTGTAAAATTAGTGTAGATTCATTTTTCGATGCAAATATCTCTTAACACTTGAATTTGCATTGAAATCCAGATCCAATCAATGCTCTATTAACTTAAAAATAGTTTGCTTATGCTTATATAGAACGATACTCAAGAAACTGATAATATTCACTACATATTTTCCGACAATTTGGTTGTGAAAGATGTACTCTTTACGAAAAGAGATGGATTGCCAACCAAAATTCTCCTTAGAGTAAAGACTTTATAATTATGAAATATTAAAGAGAATTTTTCACAAATAACTAATACTATTTTACTACGATATGTATCATAGCATTCAACAATCATTCAAATGATACTGAAATATTAATGATACTTAGTAATTTTCTCTGATTCGATTTTAATTACGAATATTTGCCAAATATGAGAATGCATGAGATTTTGAGATGTTATTTCTGAAGGTGGAACTGTCGCAGGGAAATGATGAAATTAGAAATAACGTAAGATGTTAAAATAACGTCTTTCGAAGGTCATTTCCCTGAAGAAAGTAATTGATTGGATCAAATTCCTAAGCAGTTTCAGTGAAATAATGAAATAATATTGTTAAGAGTTTAAAAGTATTTATTTAGTAAATAGGGTGCATTATTAAATGTAGAGTAAAGGCCTTATCACACGTACACGTTTGGAGCAATTTTTCGTCCAATTCGTGAAATTTTTATTCAGTTACCTTAGCAACGGCTTTTGAAAAACTTCTTTCTAGTGAGTTCAGAAAGTTTTTCTAAATAAAAGTTACTAAATTCCAGCCAATGGGGTTTTTCGGCACTCTACGTCATAAACAAGAGGGCGGCTTCGGTTTCGTCAAACGCATTAGATATCGCGTATAATATTTTAAACATGATGCTGCTCCATTTCTGTTTACGCCCATCATCAAGCAAAATAAAGGAAATAATATTGGATGTTCGTTTTCCGAAGCAGAAAAATTGGAGAGTAATTTTTCAATGTGGAAATAGAGTGCGGCTGACGTCAGAGTATGTCATTTTGTTTTCGGCAACACCTTACCCTCAGCTGGGTGAAAAATTGTCCTAAACGATTGCTCTAAATATGCGTGTGTCATAGGGCCTTAAGTAATACAACAATAGTCATAGAAATACAAATTGTTTATTCGAAACTAACTTCCAAAATAATTAGATACTTAGGCTGGGTTTTTTTAAAAAAGAGATACTTGTAGTAATATTTGAACCTTTTTTTTTTCTCGTGAATATAATTAATAAAAAATGCCTATTCATTTTTGTTAAAACACGTTGTTGTTGTGTGGCATCTCTAGTTACAGAATACGTTACTTTCTTTACAGGCATATCCTTTTGTTTTACATTGTAATTTCAATTGCTGACAGGAACACTTCTTAAATCCTTGGCCTTCAAATAAGAATAATTTTCCTTCAGAATTAAAAAATCCATGGAATTGTTTCGGTAAATGTTGTAATAGCTATATTTGATGAGCGTTTCTAGGTCTTTTATATATATAGTTCCATCTTAGGTACCAGTTTGGTATAAATTCTTTTTAAAATCCCCATCACTCTATTTCCATGAAATAGCTTAGGTACATGCACCAAAACTGGGAAATTCAATAAGACATAATTTTAGTTCTTCAAAGAAACATTTATCATTTTTTCAGCTTATCTTTTAAGGTGTTTTGCTTCATTTCCCCTTTGATCTTTAATGCTCTCTTCTTTTTGGTATAAATAGTAGAGAATCTTTGATCCATATCCTTCTTTTCCTATTGTGTTCCCATATATTGTAGGCACCTAACTTTTACAAATGTACAGATGTTTTAACTATTGAAGAAGTTGAAGTAGATTTGTTAGCTGGTTCGTATTGCTTTATTGTTAAAGGAATTTATTCAGTTTCTGGTAGATCCTCTAAATTTACAGCCTTATTGAACAAATCAGCTGCTGATAGATCGTCTGATATTGAAGTGCTATTAATTGTTAAATCAACTAATAATTAATAGACCATTTGAAGTTGAGATATAGTTATCAATTGATTAAGATGCTGGGGGATATTTTGAAGCTGAAGCGTCATTATTGTACTCTAAGGAAGCTGCTGCGGTAATTCTTTTTAACATTAAAATAATGTCATGATCCTTTTGATAAAGAAAGTAGATCCAAGTCCTCTTCAGTAACAAGTTTTTCAAGTAGTTCTTTTGAAATAAGAATAATTGGAGTCCTGTTTTTGGTTCTGTTCCAAATAAAGCTTTGTAAGGTGATCGTTTAATGGTTCAATGAAAAGAGAAATTCTTTTGGAATTGAACAAAGTGACAACTTCTAGCCCAATTTTTGGTGTCATTTGCAATTAGCAAAGAACGTAGCATAGCTTCAAAATCTTAATTTGATCGTTTTATAGATCCTTTTCCAGCTGGATGCTTAGGCCTATAGTATTTACAATATTGCGCTTTGGGCACAGACTTAATAATTCTGGTCAACTGTTGTCGCTTTGTAGTATATGAGGAGAACCAACATCCAAAAATATTTTAATATCTTAATTTCTACTTCAGAAGCTATTTTTGAAGTCAAAGCAAGCTGAAATTCGTAGTAATTTAACACTAGAACATCCGTCGGTGTCACCGGAGCCTGTTGACTTTGTCCTCCTTTCCACATTTTTACTGGAAATTTCATGACTTTTAATCATTTTCCATGGCAATTGCACAGAAAAAGTTTTGGGGTTAATTAACGAGAGATTTTACCACTTAACCCTTAACTTCCCACTGTTACATTTTTGCAACATATGATTTATTTTAATTTAACAGACTCAATATATTTTCTTAATTACCTACAAATCACTTGTCTGAGAAAAAAAGATTACTGCAACGAAATGCATGCAAAGTTTGTCACTAGATGGAAGTACATTTTTTCCAGAAATCACAACAATCTGATGCCTCAAGAACTGAGTTTTTGCTATAAAAAGAATCTATTACATTTTATGCTTAGTCTTGTTTATTGATGAAATAAATTACTAGGTAAGAAGTTGAAATATTTTATGATGAATAATAAAATCCTCATAAAAAAAAAAGTTTTGTACTTTACAGCACTACTGAGTAATGTTGCACTTCTGCAACAAACAAAAAAAAATGACTGAAATTCAATTTAAAACAACTTACTTTTTTACATATATATTTTTCCCTTTTATTATTACTTGAGAACTAGCTGATAAAATTTTTTCTTAGAAATTTAAGGTATCCGACTACGTTCGGAACCGTGATTTTGCAAAAGCGTATAAATGAATAATATTTGATATTTAATGTCTCTTAGATTATAAAATGTATATAAAATTGTTTTAAGAATAGTATTACAATAAAAAATTATTTAAGTACCATATTTTGACAAAAAATGAACATAGAATGACCCATTTTCAAAATATTCTCCTTTTGTGTAAAATGCTTCTATTATAATAATATTTTGCCTGTGTATAGCTCAGACCTCTGTACAGAGACTGGACTAGAATTTTTGAAATATATAACTTAGAAGTGGGTTTATCCATGTTTTACGACAACAGAGGGGAGAAATTTTAAGAAAAAAACGCCGATAATTATTTTAATTGGTTTGAAAATGTGAATTTTTCAAAAGAAAATAGTTCAGACTCTCTGGAGAAGTCTTTACTTTATATAAGCACACACACACACACACAATATTATTATTTTAGAAGCATTTTTTATAAAAGGAGAACATTTTGAAAAAAAAGGTTATTCTCTCTAAGTTAATTTTTTTGCCGAAATATTGTATTTAAATAAATTTTTTTGTCAGAATGTCCTTATATATATATAAAACAATTTTAGACATGTATTCTAATCTAAGTGACACTAAATATCATAAAAATTATCAATTTATGTGCTTTTTTAAAATCACGGTTCCGAACGTAGTCGTATACCATGAAAAATTGGGAGTGAGTGAGTGAATATTAACGTCGCACATTTCAGCTACACGAGGGCTTTTGGCGACGGATCACGTAATTTTGAACCATGGTCCAGTGACGTGGATGACACCTGAGCTGGCACCCCCTCTCCTAACTACCACACCAACGGGAGGACGTTTCAGCTCTCGACAGATTTAACGTGCATCGCTGCCCTACACGGCGGGTCTTTAGTTGTACTGGGCTCGAACTCATGACATGCCTGTCATGATCCGATACCTTAAAAAATTGGGAAGTTAAGGGTTAATATACCTAGAACGCGTCCGCTGGTGTCTAAGTAGTAAAATAGGTCCAGTAGTATAATAAACTTGCGGAAGTAATATTGTGCATTTATTTGACCTTGAGTGCAGTATTACTGGGTTCACAGTGGAAATGAGTCAGTTATACTAAAATAGTTGTCTCTAAGTGTTTTGTGACATAGCATTTGCTTATTTGCTCGTAAAAAAAATCATTCGAATTTCGAACCTTGTGCAAAACAGACACCTTGATACGATGACTCATAGAAAAGGTCAAAGCTCTGATTAAATTGCTAATTTGATGCGAGAACTTTCTGAGAATAAATCGGATGGTGGTGTGTGTGTTAGCTGTCTTGCTTTAATTTAGATTCCAGGGACATAAGATCGAGTGAAAGTGACTGCGAAGAATCTGAAGAAAACAGATGTAATTGTTAATATTCCAGTAAATCCTAATATATGTATTGCCAGGGATGGCACAGAATGGATACCGCATAATAATGTTCCTGGCAGATTTGCGACTCGAAATGTTTTGCGACAAGGCAGTCGTGAAACATAATGTCAACGTCTGTTTTTATGAGATATAAAGGGTCATAATATATGATGTTTACATGAAACAATATTAAAAAGAATAAACCCCAATGAACCTGCAATTATTAAGATTTTCCACACACAATGATCTCGGTGTCAAAACGACACTGGTAGATGTCAAAATCCCGGACGTTCTAGTGATTTGGACTCGAGGATTAAAGTCGTTAGATACACTTTGTAAACAACGATTATTTTGTTTGAATTTTTTTTTGTACTGACGTACCGTGCGCAGCTTTAAAAACTCCAGTACAACTGAAGTAGATATTAGTCATTTTGATTTCAGATAATACATCATTTTATCTCTTCCTTTGGGGTTAGTTAACTTATGTGTTTCTGGAAGTATCTGATAAAAAAACTTCCCTTTGGGGCTATTTTTACAACTGGGTCTAGCATTCAGATTTTCTCTTCAAAATCAATGATTCTTCAATAACTACTTCTACTTCTTCCATAATAGTACTGTTTATGTGTTCGTTTAAGTTTATAGTGGTGCTAATTGAAATTGTTCAATGATTGTTACAATTTCTTCTATCATTTTGCGAGTCCACAAAGGGTTTCGTTTCTATCCAACTAGTTCAAAAATCATCATTTAATTTCATCATTTCTCTGCAACATATATGTTTCAGGGAAATGAGGAAATTGGTAATTCGATTTAATCCATAAAGAATATGATTAATTCATGACCTTTCCCAATTCTTTAGGGAAATGACCTTCTAGAGATGTTATTTTAACATATTCCGTGAATGGATCATATGCCTTAGAGATTTGATCAAATTGCTAATTTCATCATTTCCCTGTGACAGAACTACTTTTACTAAAGCGATTTATTCAGAATCTTTAGAATTCATTGAATACTGAATAAAGTGCTGTAAAATTTAATAATTAGAAATCAGCTGCAGGAGGAAGGGGTACATAACACGAAACTTTAAATACTGATATAGTTGCTGTCGGAATGTGCTTCTATTCTATCGGATGATGTTTTGTTACTTTCCAAATTTTCTTTTCTGGCACAGATTCAGAGTAATTTGCAATTATTTTTAAGATGGTAGCCAGTCGATTATTTTATCTAATGCTTAAAAATCTATGAAATGCAATTTCTATTTTCCTTATTCATTTAAAATGCGGCTAGTTAATTCGAATTCAATGTCCGAAAACACTGAAAGAGAAAGGTGCTACTTAGAACACTGTAAGATTGTTGTATGAAAACTCACAGGCAATTCCAGAGAAATTTGCTCCATGTCCTCTATACCAGTGCTCTGCAACCTTTTTATTACTTAGGACCGATCAACATTTGATAATTTTACCGTGGCCCGTTGAGGGTGGGACACGTTGATTGTTTATATTTTAAATTGTTTTGTTATAAAAATTTTTTAATTTATTTACATTTAAATATTCCTTCAGAATAAAATATAGTTACCCCGAAAATGAATAAAAGTGATTTAACGTGGAGTACAAAGTGATTTCCGTGGAAACTTGCGCAAATCTGATAGAAAAGCACCACTTTAAATAAAATGGCAATACTTTAATGTTCTTTAGGCGACCCGGCACCGTTTGAATCACGGACCGGGGGTTGCGGATCACTGCTCTATACCTTTCTTGTAATAAAACCATTGAATCTTTTAATCCAATTGTACTGGTAATGTAAATTTTATGCGTTAAAAAGTGGAGATCTAAAACTCATTAGTGGAATAATTTCCAGGAAAGAATTAGGGTCCAGTATTGAAGGTAAGAAATAAAATTTAAAAAGTCCACTTTTTAAGAGATGCTTTTGAATGGTTAATCGTTAAGGTATCCAACTACGTTCGGAACCATGATTTTAAAAAATCTCATAAATGGATAATTTTCATGATATTTAGTGTCACTTAGATTAGAATACATGTATACAATTATCTTTAAGACATTATGACAAAAATATATTATTTAAATACAATATTTTGGCAAAAAATTAACTTAGAATAACCTTTTTTCCAAATGTTCTCCTTTTGTAAAAAATTCTTCTATTGTATTAATATTTTGCCTGTATATAGCTCAGACCTCTATACAGAGGCTCAACTATGATTTTTGAAAAATTCAAATTGTTTTCAGAGTTACAACCATTTGAAATAATTATCGGCGTATTTTCTTAAAATTTCTCCCTTCTGTTTTCGTAAAACATGGATAAACCGACATCCGAGTTATGCATTTCCAAAATTCTAGTTGAGCCTCTGTAGAGAGGTTTGAGCTGAATACAGGCAAAATATTAATACAATAGAAGCATTTTTTACAAAAGGAGAACATTTGGAAAAAAGGTTATTCTAAGTTAATTTTTTGCCAAAATGTAGTATTTAAATAATTTTTTTTGTCATAATGTCCTTAAAACAATTGTATACATATATTCTAATCTAAGTGACACTAAATATCATAAATATTATCCATTTACGCTCTTTTGCAAAATCACGGTTCTGAACGTAGTCGGATACCTTAAGGAGCGTTTAGTGTTGTTTAAATTCAGATAAGATTCTACTCAAAGGAAAGAAATTTTTCCATAAGAATGGGATAATCCACAAAAAGGTTTCAAATTGAAAACAAAATTATAAACATAGATTTATTGCAATGAAAAAGAAAAATTGAATAAATATCAATACATTTATTTTAAAACTCACTGCAAAAGAATTGGATCAAAATTTCTTTTGAAAAATTACAAAATCCACTCTTAACAAAAAGTCCAATTCCTTTTCTGCTGTTATTTGCCCCATTTCAAACTTTATTTGAACTTGTATCACCCTTTGAAACTGACGCCAATGGGATTTAGGTTTTGAGCCCTTCACTCTCTCTCATCCCACAAAACCTCTGCAAATAAAACTCTCTTACAGAAACGAGTCAAAACGATCTTCAAAATTGGCGTTCATTTGAAATAATTGATTACAAACCTATCACAAAAACACAATCTTTTTTTTAAAAAAATGGGCGTTAAATTTGGATAAAAATATTTGTTTTCTTTGTAATAAAAGTGTCTGAAGGTGTATTCACAAATATAAAAAAGTCACTGCAAATGAATTGTGTACATGCGTTTTTTCTTTTTTTCAGTATTCCAAAGTTGGGCAAAAGATAGTTATTGGAATTCTTTTTTCAGGTTATTATTTATCACGACAATTTTGTCCTGCCATAAAAGAAAATGCAAAATATTTTGAGCTATCTTAAAACTTTGTCTCAATCTGTGAATTGTAATTCGGTAAATCTTTAACATATCTAAATAAAAGCCTGATGTGCTGAAGATAAGTTAATTTTTGTTTAAAAAACATAAATGTCAAAAAGAGCCACTATGTATTTCAAATGATACGGAAGTGGTAATATCTCAATAAATGAGGTTAGAAAAATGAAATATGATAAAATGTAAGGAATGAAGAAAAATCATTTGAATTTATAAAACTTCTGTAAATAATTTGTTAATCGTGTTCCTAATTCCTCTTAATTCTTCATTTGATAATAAAATATCCTGAATTGTTTCCCCTACAAAATAACTCTGACTGGTTTCTACGCTCTTTATCGTGGAATTTTATCAAGTCTTTTTTTTATTATTTGGAAATCTCTTTTAATGGATATTTGGGATTTGAAGTTCGAGTATTTCAGTTTATTAAGCATTTCTTCTCTTAAATGTCAGTGTAATAAGTAAGATATATTGAAATAAGAAGTTTGTGTTAAGCTGTCGTAGAAAATAAATTTTACTCTGCCCTTAAGGGCATCATAAATTTCATTATCGAGTTAGCCTTAAGCCCCTTTTCTGGTGAGGACCCATGAATTATTTCAAAAGAATTGAACTTTTTATTGAAATCACTCGTAGATCATGTTTTCGCAATGTAACAGATTTAAAATCTTCATTATTTGTCTATATCGTTTCATAAATAAGATCAAATTCCTTTTCCCAAAATATACAAATAGAAGCAGTAAAAGCTCATTAAAAATAATACGTATTTAACTAGTCAGTAAAAATTTTTGATACCTAAAATCCGTTAATTCAACTTGAGAACTTAATCCAGTAAGTTAATCTAAAAGTATATATACATAACCAATGGAAGAAAACATAAGCCCTGTTTTGAGACCCTAAGAAGTATGATGTGAGCCATTATGTCGAAAGCGATATTGGAGAGGTAAAAAATCCCCAAATCTCTTAAGAATTATCGACGACCCATTCAAGTGCAAACAACAAGGAATCAGTGAAAAAATCTATCTACTATATGTTTCATGTTTAAAAACAAAAGATTTTTTATACAATTGCGCTCCAGCAGGACTCTTTTCTTTCGATTGAATATTTACGAGTTAACAGAAGTATTAATAAACGTCCCGCAGCTTTCCCGCTCGATAATTACAAATTGAGCTCTAGCTGAAATAAAACCTTATTTCAATATCCTGCGCTCCCTTAATCTTTCCCCCCAACTCTAGCTAACTTGTTTAGTTAGAACATGCAAGTTCTCGCGTGACCTTCTCTTAGATAAGCCCGGAAAAAAACCGAAATAAAATCTCATGGCAGTAATTGAATAGCCTAAATTTCGAATAACCAATAAAAGTCGACCCGCTATTTGTTCTTTATCAGATGTTTCGCTTACTTTTTACACAAGACGCAATTTTTTGAGCCCGGAGTCATCAGAGAATGAGCATTCCCATTAGCAGCTCCAACTTTAATTATATCATTAATAAATTGTTCCTTCTTGTGACTCCACTCTTAATCATCATCTTTATTGCGGGTTCGTCTTTGTTTTACTCAGAATCATCATTTAGCCTTAAGTAATGGAAAGCTCTTATTAAAATCAACTTTCGGATACAACAGAAAGAACAAAATCGAAGCGAGGGAAAGCAATAAAGCGATTGATTTAGGAACCATTTCAACAATGGGAATCCACTCGATGAAAAATGTGGTAAAACGTTTCAAGTTGAATCTTGAAAGCTGGCCTTAGCACTGAAATTGGATTCAAATGGAATCGAAATGGAATTTAGAATAATCAGCTTTCTCTTTTTCCTATTGAATTCCAGGATAGACAGAGCTAAGATCCTTTTCTTTTCATTGTATGAGTAGAAAATGCGATTGTAAAAAAATCTCTCGTATCGTTTTTCGCCTCTGAAAATATAACTCCTTTAGAGTTGTCAAAACTTGTTTAGGTTATTTACAATATTTTTCTTTTCAGTCGTTTTGTGGGGCATATAGTTTTGTTAAGTCTTGCGCAGAAGTACAAACATAAGCATGTATCAATAGGACACAAATATTTCGTTGCTTAAATTCATTTAATTTGATTTTAAATAATCATACATATGATACAATTTCATTGGAATTAAGTATGGTGCGGGTACATCTTTTGTTGATTGCAAATTATCTTTTGGAAGTTTCTTATCTCCAACATGTGACTGTGTTTGGTAAGAATGAAGACAATTTTCCAATTAAACGTTATTTCACAAGAGTAATATGGCATAAGACAAATACGAACACATACTACACTCCTCTCAATCCCTTTGTTCAGTTGTGCAAATTCCGTATCGGACAACTCTGCAGGTCACTACATTGGTTGAAAGTTGCCATTCTATGGCCAGTTACAATTAGAGTGAAGGAAAATGGCTTAGAGTTTTGAAAATTTCATTACGCTGTCTTTAAAAGCTTAGAAATACTTAATACAAACGAAAAGTTGAAATAGGCACCCAATTCTGTTTTTACACGATTTGATTGAACTTGAATCAGGAAAAAATAATTCCCATTTTTAAACGACTCATTTTTATTTAACACGATCAACTGAAATTGTGTAAAATTCTTTTTTTTATTTTTATAACTTGAACACTGAAGACTAGAAATGTAATGCGATTTCCGTTTGTGAGAATTCCCCCAATTTTCCAACCTCAATATGGAATTTTTTCTACATTTTGAGTTGGGTGTTCAAAGTGAAAAGAACCTTTTTGATGTTTCTAAGGTTTTTAAAAAATTCCAACATTTGTTATGATGTGCAGCTTCAGGCTTATCAGAAAGACAAACAGATGAACGATGAGAAGGACTCATTAAGGACATCTTTTTAAGAATAAGATTTCATGGGACTTCTATTTTTCCATGGAGAGTTTTTTACACACATTTTTATAGAACACATATCTATTATATAGAAACAGAGTTGTGTGTGAAAAAATTTCTGTGTGTGTATTTTTGTTTATAAATGTGTGTGTGCACGAATTCTCTTGCTCTTTATTTAACTATTTCGTTTTTAAACAAGACCCCACCTAGTATGGTGGTTATGACACTCGGCTTGGAACCGAATGGGTTCGAAACCCAAATAAGGTATGGATGTATCTTCGGGAAAAGAAGTCGGACTTTGACCTGAAATGAATTCGAATGGAAAGCAGCGCACCCCTTCTGTGCTGGGATCATCATGTGTAGTAAAAATTCTATATTTTTCTGTGTTTGGGTTCTGTTTCTGAATCTTTCGTATGTATCCCAGTATTAAAAACACGACAGCAACAAGAGATCGTTTCAGCAAGGATTTGATTTGTTTTGGCACATGTCTTGGATTTTTTGGAAAATCACTCTATCTGCAATAAAAAGATTGTTCTAACTCTAGATTAATGTAAATACTTTTAAATAAAATCATGTGTGAATGTATGTGTATGAGAGAGAAAATGAATGTGAAGGATGTTTTAGTTCAGGGGTGAGTTTTGGGAAGAGTGATAAAAAAAAAATGTTATATGTTCCAACTTTTCCAACAAACAAAAGAATATTAAATGGTGAAAAAATGTTACTAATAGTCTTATTATGGAATTTCTAAGCAAACAGCAGATTTTTAATCAAAGTTTGGGATTGTTTCAAATTATTTAAAAAAAGTATTGCAGAGTTAGAATGCGAAAATTCCTAAGAACAAATTTTAAATAACCTTTTTTCATGACCTCTTTTTTTGATTGAGGACTTGGGCTTGATTTTTTGCAACCTATTTACTCTTTATATGATTCCATTCATTTGAAGATAACGCTTCTGTGCTTTTCACTCGTTTTTTTTCCCTTTTGTCTTAGTTTTGCGTACCAAACGATATAATATATTTTCTTTTTACGTATAAATTGAAACTGAGAAATATTTGGTAAATGTTTTACTTTTAATTTTAAAAAAATGAATCATGTGTCTAAATTCTTTATATAAATTTTGCAAGTTTCTAGAATAATTTTAACCCGTTAAATGTGTCGCGAAGAAGGATTTTGTGTTATACTCGTCATGCTTAAAAATGATTGACACTTAGCTATTTAAATTGTAATTTTTGAGAAAAACAAAACACATTCTCAAATTTCAAGATGTTTAGAATATTTTAATGCCAGGCCTGAGTAAAACATATAAATAAAAAATACTCAAAATTTAAAGATGCGTCCCCGTATGCAACGGCTGAAACAGCATATAAGTACGCATAACGAATTTCTTTGTGTGTGAAGATAATGTCTTTTCGCCTAAAATTCAGAAAGCTGATTTATAATAGGGTTCCTTCAAGTATGGGACAAATGCGTGCGCAGGGATCCTATTGATAGCCCGAGGTACCTAGATATCGAGTGGTGTAAATGCCGATGACTTGACATTAGAGTAATGCCTAAAAAACAGTTATTTTATTGGGGTGAGAAAGGCAAGGATTCTTTCTGGAAAAAGGACCACCCCTACAGTACCTCTCCAGAACTTCATTATTAGAAGGACGGATAGAAAAAATATTTTATCAGTAAATCAGTGCGCGTTCGGACCGGGAATTTTGACCATCGCTAAAATTCCTAAATATCCATAAAAACTTAGGGTCGATTACGTTTATCGAGTAGTATGTATGTAATATATATGTTTATGTTAACAATTAATTAGTAATGAAATTTGTAAAATAAACCCATTTTTCCCCAATGTTTTAACTTACTCTGTGATAGACCCGCAGAATTACATGCTACAGTTAACTCGTTAATACTGACACTTAAAAAAAATAATTGAAACATTTTTCATTGAAATTTTATAGAGGAATTCAGGTTAAAAAATTGTGTTTTTACGCTATGAAAGCGTTAAACGTTCTGAAATATGTTACGATAAAAGATTCCTTTGCAAAATTCAATGCTGTTGCCATTTCGAATGAAGTGTGTCTAATGCCGCTGAAGACCCACCGTGTGAAGAGGCTAATTCACGTTAAATCTGTTCAAGTTCAAACGTGGTGTGGAAGTTAAGAGAGGGGGTGATAGCTCATGTGTCGTCACTTGACATGGCTCACAATTATGGTCACCAAAATCACGTGTGTAGCTGAATAAGGCGATGTTATTTTGCTCTCAATCACTTGAAGCAAGCCAGTGTTTGCATCTACCATGCGCGTGTTATATCGTACACTTGAGTAAATCAAACAAATGAAAGTTGCTTTTTCAGTTGCTCCAAGTCTAACACATGACTATTTTGTTCGATAAAATTCAAATGGGGAATTCAATAGATATCATTAACTTAACTCATTGGCGCGACAGCCCATGAGAGCCAAGGCCTACTGTGTCCAACTGAGTATGGGCCCTGAGGTGCATGAGCATATGTTTCGGTCAGGTGGTCAGTCTGACGTGAAACCCCTAGTGTTAAATTTTCAAGTAAGCTTGGTACTCAATTATCAACCCGATGAAAGGCTGAGCCAACCTTGCCCAGACTGGGGTTTGAACCTCGGACCTAGGGTGTAGAAGTGTGATGCACTAACCACTCAGCCACTGGGCTTCAATAGATATCATTTCGTGTTATAAAAATAATTCGATAAATATTTTAAAAAATCTTGATTTAACGGAGAGTCGTTCAAAGTTTTTTATTATTCTGAACTTGACTGATTTTCGGAAATGTAGTTTTGAGTAGTTGAATGCATTTGTATAAAAAGCAATCCTAATTTTCTGAAACTTATTTTAATTTTACCGAATTTTCATTTGATCTGATCCAAAATCTGTCGTGGATTATTCTAAGCTATGAAAATGAACCACTCATTTCAATTGAGCGGTGAAATCGATTCTGGATTCATGGGGCGGAATTCTCTATCTGAAGCTAAGGGAAGAGAATGCAAACTTGGTATTAAGAGGATTCTAGAAAGAGAAATTCTTTTAGTCCCTGGCAACACACCCCAAACCCTGTAAAATTTCGTAGGAACCTGAACCTCGTAAAATATTCAGATCAATTTCATCGTATAGGTGCGTCAAAAATATTTTTCTTGCTCGAATCACTTATAAAAGTAGAAAGAGTATTTCTTTATTCTATATCTGCAACTCTTTTCAACAGGTACTGAATTTTTTTGAGTTGATATTGGATTGAAACAATGCTTCTCAAACTTTCAATACTTGCGATCCAATATTCAATCAGAATTTCCATCGCAGCCCCTTCCATACAATAACAATGTTTTGAATTCAATAATACTGTATTTTGACGATAAAGCTGCAATACGATTTTAACCTATTGAGTGTCACTTGCGTATATATACGTCTTGCTCAGCCAAAACGTTTATTGTCCTGTTCGTATATATACGTCGTTCCGAATTACGATCTTTTCAGTGCATTGTTGTCCATAAAATTATTCCGAAAGCTTTGGAATGCAATAAAAGGACTTTGACAGAGTTTGCAAAGGATTTACTTATTTCAGAGGATTTGTTTATTTATTCCTTATCTTTCCTCCCCCTTCCAAAACATCACATGCACCCCATAGCGCGTCTACGTGGAAAAAGGTGTCATTGTTGAGTGAACTGCGTAACTTTTAATCAGCTGTTAAGAGATTAATTATAAACAGTACAAATTATTAAGATAATTGTTACTTTTTGTGTAGAATTTTATATATGAAAAGCCCATTAAACTTGTTTTTAACTTAGTATTGTTAAATTTGTTATAAAACACATCGAGCAGTACTGATACATTTATAAGTGTATTATATCAGTGTAAATGTGTATTTTATTTTTTATTATGTCAGAATGGGTTTTTTTGTTTACCTTCAGTAAATTTATAATTTGTTAAGGCTACACGGTACCCTTTTTAAAAAAATTTTTTTGGAGACATTTAAAGTAAAAATAATTGATGCTTTATATTTAGATTAGATTATTAAGCTTATTCTATAAGTATAAAGTCAGTTTGATCAGCCCTTATTTAAGAATTTTAAAAAATTAGGAATTTTTGAAGTTTTTTTCAAACTTTTTTAAGATTTTCAATTTTTAATTTTTTTTAGTTATTTTAAGTTATTTACGTTTCTTAGGTTATTGCAAACAAAAGTTTGTATGGATTTGAAAATCTATTACCTCGTTGTGATTTTTAATAATTATTTTTCTAGAAAAACCTGGAAAAAACACGAAAATTTTTAAAATATCAACTTTAGCATTTTTTAGAAAAATAACTAGAGATCTCAGCCCTAAATCCATACTAAATTTTATAGAACATACGTTTGGTAGTACATACAAAAAAATTTGAGGCCCTATCTTGAACAGGAAAAAAAGCCTTAGGGATTAGAAAATACTTATACATTCAAAATTGAAAGTCTGAGAAAAACGCATTTAAAGTTTGTAAAGTCATAAAACAAAAAATTATAATGCCCGTAAAGCTCTAACTTTTAATATGTTATTTTCCATTGTATGTGTGTGTGTGTTCTGCATTAAAACACTATTTTAATTAAATATGACTGAAAATAATATTTTTAATTAAAAATATATTTTTGCATAATATTGATAGCATTTGTTAAGAGAAAAGTTTATTCAGCTTAATCTTAACCTAATATTTTCCCAAAAGTTCTGAAACACAAAGCATTTATGTACAAAATAATAACGATACTAACTTAAGCTAAAAATAGTCAAGTTTGCTCATAAAAATTTAATTTTTTCAGTTTTAAATTGGGGCAGTTTAGGAAGTTTGAGCTCTAGTCGCAAGACTTTAAAATACTGAAATATAGTACTACAATATGTTTAGTATAAGGTAGTTTGGTACATCAAGGAAATATTGAGTAATATCTGGAAAATTTGAATTCAGAATACTTGTTTTCGGAAGTCTAAGTGCAGAATCAGCAGAGGACTGAATTTTAGATACATCATTTTCAGCAGTATTCCATCTCTTCGAAATATTGCTTCTCATAGCAATCTGAGAACGCATTTGCCATGGCATTTTCTCACAGGAAAAAATTAATGATAAAGCTTTTAAGTTATATAAACTATTTTAAAGCAAAAATTGGCCATGAAATTAATCTTAATTAATTAATTATGAGAACTCAAAAAACTCAAAACATAATCAAGCAGAAATTGTTTTAGTAATGAAAATTGGAATTAATAACCATTTCAAACTAAAAGTTCAATTTAAAAGTGGAAAAATGCTTTAAAATGAAACCGAAACCAAAACCATAGCTCATAAAACTTCAAATATCTTAAAAACTAAGTTGATAACAGATGTGAAATTTCGTGGTAAGCTTCTCAATGATATGGGCCACTAGAAAATGCAAAATGCAAAAAAAAAATTCTGTAAAAGTGAAATTTTTAGGGACTGTGTAGCCTTAAAATAATTTTTTGCTTTCGACTTTTCTATATGCTCGCGCTGCACTCATAGAATTATCCCGCCTCCCTAGGGGCGCGCGCCACACTTTGAGAAACGCTGGATTGAAAGAATCGGAGCCAAAATAATTTTTTCAAAGTATGTTTTTGCCTCGAAGGAATACTTGAAGTGAAATGTGAGATTAAAATCGAGTGGACTAAAAACTCATTGCATCCAATCCATTCTATCTCGCATGAATGGATTTTGTTTAGAGAGTCTGTCGAGGCTTTCACGTTGGCCCTACCTCATATATCTTTTGAAATAAGTTCAAAACTATCAATTCCGTTGAAATCAGTTTCGTACAACTTGCTCACACAAAATTATAAAGTTAATTGACAATAGCGTTCGTATTGCGATGTTAAATACAGTAGAACGTCGTTTATCCGAACGTTAATTATCCCCGGAGTGTCAAATATCCGAACCAGTTTTTTTCTTTGTCAACTTATGTCAATTTAGAAGGCGAAAAAGACTACAATGACAGGGATGAAATTACCAACTTTGTCCAATCGATCCCAGGATTTAAAGAATGCGATGAATATATGGAAACCTGGATGGCAATCGATGCAGAAGACTCAGTGGATTTCAAATTCTAAATGATGACGAGATTGTGACTTCCGTGTAAGCAGAATCCAACCCTGTCAATGAATGAAACGGATGAAGACGAGGACAACAACAACAAAAGTAGAAAGAGTTCATCAAATGCTGGCGTGTTTTCTGCTTTAGAGACAGCTATGGAGTGGTACGAACAACAATCAGAGTGCTGCCCTACTCAACTACTGCTGCTCAAGAGAATCAGAGACCTTGCAGCCAAAAAACGAAGGTGTACAATGGTACAGCAAAAGTAAGTGATTATTTTCCACAATAATTTTGCACCTATTTTGCTTTTTCTTTAAGCACGTTTCCCGCATATAATGATTTTCAATATTCGCATAGTGTACGATTTCATATGCTGCATGGATCACATTCGGTGTTCGGTTATCCGAACAATCGCGAATCCGAACTTTGTCCGGTCCCAATTGATTCGGATAAACGACATTCTACTGTAAAACGAATGCAAAGTATAGGTTAAATGGAAAAAAAATCTTTTGATTAGTATCAAGATAAAGATAATTTTTGTAAAGCCTAAATGGTCTGATATAAAAACCATGCCAAGTGAATTATTTTACATTCTGATGATGATTTTCGTTTGAAGAAATTTATTGTTTTTTGTTGCTTTTTTTTCTATCTATTGAGTAAAAGCCTCCTTTTGTATGAAAAGTGTTGGATTCTACAGGGTGGCCCAGAATTCATGGTACAAAGTTTAATTGTAAAAATCATTTGTTATATTCGAATGGATGGGCGCAAGTGACGCGGTGAGGCCCAAATGGGGGAAATAAAAGAAAAGAGAAATGGAGTTATCGGTTGGTTGTGTTGCCGGTAGGAGGCAGTAGTTGTGCATCTCAGTAGGGGAAAGGGTCATTCCCAATTGTGTTGACGTCTACGATGGAAGACTTTGTGTATGTCTAAAATACATTACATGTATGGCGGTGCAAATGCAGAGCAACACTACGGATATATCACGCGCAGTTTCCTGACTGACGAATGCCGGATTACAGAATTTTTCAGTGGCCAATCAGTTCGGATGCTGGTCGACGAAGAGTTGCACGCCTGAAAGAAAGCATCTTGAACGCTGTGGCTAATAGACCCTAACCAAGTACAAGAGAGGGTGCTCATCTCGTCATCCAACTGTTTGTAGATTCAACGAAAATTGCTTACAACTCTTCCATTTTCAGCTTTGAATCCAGTAGACTATCTTCTCCGACTGCCTGGTGGATGTGCAATGTACGCTGCAGCTCGTGTGCTGAACAGTTATTGTACGCTTGTCAACGACACTTTGAATTAACCTTTCCTTTCGTCTCTTATTTTTTGTGTGTGACTTGTGCCATACATTCCTATACAATAAATAATTGTTACAATGTCCTGTACCTACCCTTAAAGTTTGTACCATGAATTTGGGACCACCCTGTATACTTATATATACGTAGTTACTATTCAGAGCAATAACTGAAGATATTCTACTAATCTTGCTATAAATGCCTGTGACTCAGATTTTTCACATTTTTCACAATTATAAGAAAATTTTCATCTGAAAGTTAAAAAAAGTCTCTTTGTTATTTTTACATATATTATTTCTATTTAAAATACATTCTTTTGAAATTTCCTATGCATTTTTAATTTTTTTATTGAACTAACAATTATGTGTCTTAATTGTTATTGAAGTAATTATATGAATGAAAACTATATCTATTTATTCTATAATTTTTATTCTACTTTATGCAATCTGATTTGTTATAGAAAAATATGTAACACACTTTTATTTTTGCGGAATTTCATTACCGAGTGCATCTTATGAACATTTCATTGAATTAACAAACTTATACAAAAAGGATTTTTTTTTGGGAGGAGTTGCCCCGTAGAGCATAAATGCTTTCTTTAATTATTCAAGTTTTTCGAAATAAGCAAACTTCTGAAATGTAATTTACATGATATTTTTAAAATAAATATCTTAAGTTGCAAAGAATAATACAGGAATTTATGATTTGGTAACGGTATGAAAGAAACTAATGATATTTGTGTTTTGTTCTGTGGAATTATTATAATTTACTTTTTTCGTAATACAAAATACACAGTTTCAAGATCTACCGGAGAGGTACATCACCAGCCGCAACCTTACAGCGGCACTTCAAGAAGCAGTACAACCACTGACTCGCAGGCAAGAAGTTAGCAAGTATAACAGACCTAGACGCTCTAACTAAAAGAGTCCAAGTAGAAAACGATCCGATTCACAGTCTCGTAAAATGTGTTGATATCACGCACTTTTCGGTGTTAAATCTGACAAGTGAGTCCAATCCCGCTTCTTTCAGGGAAACTAAATGCATCCCCTATCAAGGCATTCATCGTGTACGAGCAGTTCACTCGCCTGTCTGTCTATGATAGAAGATCTGGATCGAAATTTCTGGTGGATACTGAAGCACGTTAAAGTGTTTTGTCTTGCAAGAGTTCCCCTAGTAGAGCACCTGATCCTAACTTCACTCGTTACGCAGCTAACGAGATCAGGATAACAAACTTCGGTAGCAAAGAACTCACTCTAGATTATTCTCTTGGTCTTTCTTCCTGGATGATGTGAAGTAACTCATCCTAGGAGCTGCTTTCTTCAGAATTATTCAGTTGACATACAAAACCATCGGCTGATCAAGAGGCTGGCATCAATCTCTGTCAATGGTCCCGAACCATCCTTGGGACTTGAAGACCTTAAGCGACTCTTCTCTGTATCACAAGCTGCTGTACCAGTTCCCAAGCTTGACCAAAGCCTTCCTTGGGCTTAACCATGAGAAACACGATGTTACCTACTGCATCCTTAAGAAAGAAACACCAGTGTTTGCTAAAGCTCGCGTCTTTCACTTGAGAAGTTGCCTACTGCCACGAAGGAGATACGATCCTTGCTTGGAAAAGGCATTATGTGCCCTTCAAATAGCCTTTGGTCTTCTCTTATCCATATGATGCTAACAAAGAAGGGCGAGTACAGGTTGTGTGGAGACTATCTTCGACTTAATGCCGTCACGACCACCGACCGGTACCCGATCCCTCATTTGCTTGATTTGTTTTTTGAGTTACATGGTAAAACCATATTCTCCAAATTTGATATTTTTTAAATCCTTCTATCAGCTGCCTTTGCAGGATGATCCATCAAGAAGACTGCAATCATCGTATCGATCCTTAGAGTGTATTCGGATGCGCTTTTGATTGTCTCAAAGTGTCCACCGATTCATCGACAACGTCTTGAGAGGTCTAAATTGCTGCATCTACCTGGATGATGTGTTACTGTTGTCTGAGTCTGAGGAGCAGCATGTCAAAGACCTGGAAGAAGTCTTCAGATATCTTAATAGATTTAGTATTATATTAATCCCTGAAAAGTTCCTTTTCGGACAAAGCCAATTAGAGATCTTGGGCACTTGGTTTCAAGCAAAGAAATTTCTCCACTATCTGAGAAAGCTGAAACTCTGCAAAATTATCTACAGTCCACACAAGACGGTAAGCGAGTTGCGTAGATTCTTAGCAATCTTGAATTTCTATCACAGGTTCCCAAGAAACACTGCCGATGACCAAGAACCCTTACATGACCTCTGCAAAGGAAAGCTGAAGAAGGACATTTCTACTATTGACTGGTTGAATGAAGCAAATTCTGCATTTGAAAAGTGCTCGAATTCCATCGTCCAAGCTACAGATTTAGCCTACTCAAAGATGGAAGCCGACCTATCTGTTGCAGTTGATGCATCAGACTACGCTATAAGTGCAATCTTGCAGCAAAACCACGGCACAGTTATAGAACCCTTATCATTCTTTTCAAAAAAGCTGACTAACACCGAAAAGTGTACTCTACTTACGACACATGCTAGAAGGTAGGCAGTTTAAAGAGTTCTAACTCATCACAAACCCCTGACTTTTGCTTTTCACAAAGTTAACGATAACAGTTCTTCTAGAAAGCGCCGTCACCTCAAATTTATCTCACAGTTCACCATGGATATCAGTTATGTGAACAGGGAGAGCAATTTGTAGTCGATGTAACGTCAAGTGTTTCTACCACTGAACTCCCCAATTCTATTGATTATCAAGGCATGACATGTTCACAAGCTGATGATAAAGAACTTAATTTTTTTTGAAATCTGATCCTAAATTTGAATTTAAATTTCCTCCAATTGAACTCAATGATCCTAAACTGTATTGTGACATTTCTGCAGGAACTTTAAGACCTTACGTCCCCCTTGGTTTCTATGAATCTGTTTTCAGAACTAACTTGATCATCTTGGAGTAAAGGCCTGCGTAGATCTTATACACAAAAGCTTTATCTGGAAGGATTTTAGACGAGACGGATCCATCGATTGCCAGTGAATGAAGGTCCACCGAAATACAAAGAGCAGCCTCGGTACCTTTATACTTCCATTCGCAAGGTTTAAATTCCTCTTCCACCCTCCATCGGTTGGCAGTCGTCAACCAGTTCTTCAGAAGGTCTGAAGTATTTTATAGGCTTGACCACAAGACTCAAACCGTGGCTGGATTTCCCACTTCGGAGTTTATAGCTCTGTGTTTTCTACAGGCATTTCTTCAAAGCAGTTCCCCGCTAACCCGAAAGCTAAACCCGAACAACGTCTTCAAGCCAACGGAGTAGTAGAAAAGTTGGATCGACAGTTGAAGGCGGCAATTATGTGCCTAGCTGCTAAGAAGCGGACTGAAGTTTTGCCTGCCATCCTGTTCGAGATTCATGTCTCGGTCAAGGAAGACATTTCTGCATCTCCAGCTGGGATGGTTTTCGGTTTCTCAGTGCCACTTTTCAGACAGCTTTTTTCAGAAGAAAGACCCTGTTACAGAAGAAGACTTTCTTCGTCTGCTTAGAGATAGGGTGAGTAAACTGAAATCGGAGATAATATCACGACATGGCCAACAAAAAGTTTTTGCTGACAAGGACTTGTCTACTCTAACGCACGTGTTTATAAGACAAAATAGCGTGAGAAGACCTCATTCATAGCTGTACCTAGGGCCTTTTGAACTCGCTAATCGTTCAGAGAAGTTTTTCATACTCTTAATCAAAAATAAAGAAGTTAAGACTACACAGTACCCTACAAATCTCAAATATACCGAAAAATTTATTTATTTATTTATTATGCATTTTCTTATCGCCCATTTACTTGTGCAACTTGCCACCCAATTTCAGACCGATAACAAATTAGTTTTTCATATATTTGAAGTTTTCTGAGCTGAAGTTTTCTGAGGTTTCATTTTAAAGCATTTTTCCATTTTTAAGTTGAATTAATTAAAAAATATTTTCGACTCTTTTAGTGTGAAATGTTTATTAATTCCAATTCCCATTACTAAAATAATTTCTGCTCTTTTGTTTTGAGTTTTTTTGAATTCTCGTCATTAATTAATTAAAATTAATATCAAGGCCAAATTTTGCTTAAAAAATAGTTTATATAACCTAAAAGATTTATCATTAATTTTTTCATGTAGGAAAAATGCCAGGGCCGAAACATTCTCAGTTTCCTGTGAGAAACAATATTTCGAAGAGACTACTAAGAATGATGTATCTGAAAATCAGTCCTCAGCTAGACTGCAATTAGATTTCCGAATGCAAGTATTCTAAATTCAAGTATTGCAGATAAAACTGAATATCTCCTTTATGTACCAAACTACATTATAGACAACATATTTTTGTACTATATTTTAGTATTTTAAAGTCATACAGCAGGATCCAAGACTTCCTAAACTGCCCGATTTAAAACTGAAAAAAATTTAATTTTATGAATAAACCTGTGTGTGCCGGGGGGGGGGTATTTTTAGCTTTCGTTAGTATGATTATTATTTTGTACATGAAGGCTTTGTGTTTCAAAATTTTTGTGAAAATATTAGGTAAAGATGAAACTGAATAAATTGTCGTCGTAACAATGCTTTAATAACATGCAAAAATATATTTTGAATTAAGAAAATTATTTTCAGTCATATTTAATTAAAATAGTGTTTTAATGTAGAACACACATACATTGGAAAATGACAAATTAAAAAAAATAGAGCTTTACGGGCATTATAAGTTTTATGCCTTTATAAACTTTAAATGCGTTTTTCTCAGACTTTCGCTTTTGAAGACATGTTTTCTAATCCCTAAGGATTTTCTTCTGTTTATCACAGAGCCTTGAAATTTTTTGTATATACTCCCAAACATATGTTCTATAAACGTTAGTATGGATTTAGAGCTGAAATCTCTAGTTATTTTTTTTAAAAGTACTAAATACTATTCAAAAAAATTTCGTGTTTCATTCCGTTTTTTCTAGACAAATAGTTATTACAAATCAACAAGGAAATATATTTTCAAACCCATACTAACTTTTGTTTACAATATTATGAGAAACATAAATAACTTAAAATTTTTAAAAAGTGAACACATTTTATAAGTTTAAAAACATACTGATCAAGCTGACTTTTTTACCTTCAGAATCCACTCAATAATATAATCTGAATAAAAAACACAAATTGTTTTTACTGTTATAAAATTTTCTTTGAAAAAGGGTACTGTGTATCTTTTAAGTGACTCGTTGAAACCCGCTTTCTTTTTTAATTCTAATGCTGGAAGCGTACCTAGGCATACGCTCCGGTCGCATAGTAAAATTTCGTTTAGAAGTTGTTTTCATGATGAAACTATTTTTGTGTTAATGTTTACAAACTGGAGTTGTCTCTGGAGACTGGTAGAGTAGTGCTGTGGTGCCGCAGGCTCATTGTTTTATTGTTTCAACGCATTTGTTAAGCGTGTGGCAACACCTTTCTCTTCTACAATTAAAAATCGCACCAGCATTTTCACAGAACTCCGCAACGCCAGACTTCTAAGGCATTCTTGTTTTTGTAAAAAAGGTTGATTTTTAAAGTTTTATTAATAAACTTATTGCTTATATAAACTTTTATCTTTTTTCACAACTGAACACGCTGTAGCCACTTTGCCTTAATTTTTCACACTATAATAAACGTTTCATCATTGGATGCTTTCATTACTCTAAAATATTGTCTCTAATATAATAAAATGATAAATTATATTAAAAGGTTTAACAATTTAAGTCACACAAGATACTGGCTGATCTATTTTATACGCTTTATAGGAAGACATAGCTTATTATAAGTCGAATAAATATGCTAAATTTTAAATAATTACTGAAAAATTGAAATAAGTCCCGATTTCTGGATAGCATAGCGTAGTTTAAGAAAAATAGAATATTAAGGCACAGTGTATTGGCCCATTTTCCCTTAATGTCCTCTCTTTACACATATCCTGCATTTGACAGCATAATTCGTGGCAGAGCCCAGCAATACTGTAATGGAAAATGTTTTCTTACTAATCAGCGGCACTGGTGGTACACTATGGATCGATGCGTATCAAAAAAAAATTTATCGGAAGTTGCTTTACGTAGCTTTCTAATATGGTTAAAAATACCTAAGACAAAGAAGTGTTTAAATTCAATATGCATTAAGGCTAAATGAAACGTTTTCAATTAATAAAAGCAGGACAATATAGAGAAATAAAATTGAGTAAAGAAGTTATTTTTTTGTATCTATTTGCATTTTTATTACTTTTTATTCTTATACAGTTAAATGAGTTTTTAATTTTAACGTTAAGTGTTAGTCAAAATATGAAACATTCTCTAGAGGGGCGGCACAATAGGTCTTGGTACGCGGGCGGCTGATGCGTTAGGATCGATTTTGTCTTCTCCAGTATGCTATGGTGGATGTTTACTGATGTCAAACGTCATATAGAAAGGTTAGACATCTTGTACACCTTGCTTTACTCTTCCATTTGAAGAAATATTTATCTGAGACCAACTGATTGCACGTGGAAGTCTATAGTGAAGCTGCTCTGAGTGAGTGAATTGGCTGGGAGGGACTTGAAAAAGTTAAGAACGTCGAAATAATAACGTAATGGAAGATTATTGGAGAAGATCCATGCCAAATGAGCTTTCATTCAATGGGACTCATGAAGCAATTTTACAACGCTTCCAATCATTGAGGATGATTTAGGCATATGAAAGGCTATAGAGAAACACTGAATCCTGTTTTAGCACATGTGCTTGAAACACATAAACGAAAGAATTCTTTGCATCTGGTGATGACAAATGGATCCACCCAATGAAATCATGATCATGCTTCAATACTCCTAGAAAAAAACTCATGTTGTGTATTGAGTGGAATCAGAGCTTGCATCATGATTAAACGAAACCATTCCTGAGGCCGAACACAATAGAGGGGGATCAGCAAGGGAAAACACTGTTACTACTGCTCGACAAATCATTATCCTACATCGTAATGCTTGCGGTACCGGTCCAAACCAACCGTATTCACCAGTCATTGCCTCTTCCACTCCTCCCTTGTTCCTGTCTCAGCTGCAATTCCAATGATATGCCAAAAATGGGGTGGATTCGTGGATAGCCTCAGAAGATGAAACAGTATCCGTATGCTACAGAAAAAGGTATTAAAAACAATGCTTTGAATAAAACAGAATTCTTTCGTACGAAGTGCCCATTTTTTGATAATAAACGCCGGGTGAAACTTGAAGGTGCAATTTCAATTGATTTATTTTTTGGCAACATAAAGTAAGAGATAAGTTTTTGTGACGAAGGACGGGTGGTCACACACACACACACAGTTGCTTATAAATGTTACGATAACCAGCTATATACATGATTGAAGTCCTTTTTGGAATTTTATACTCCTTTTATTAACTGGTATCTATTTTAAGAAAATGCTTTTCCAATTTGTTGGAAAGGTGGATGGATCCCTGCATATTTTTATCCGCTCTCAAAGAATCCGGTTTTTCTTGTCCGTCTTCATAATCTATCAAATTATTCATAATGTCACTGCCATTGAAAGTTACGTCTTGAATCAAGCGCGGGCTGTTGGAACGTTGAGAGAAAGCAACTGAATGTGCATTGTCGGGAGACTGTTTATAACAAATGAACAGAGCGTCTTGAAGTGTCTACATTTCAGTGGTATAACGACACCCCCGCCTCACGGGGGGGGGGGGGGGGGGGAAGCAAATACTTAATAATAGGACTTACGCTAAATACGTATTTACCCAATTTATAAAATATTAAAGGCAAAACCGGACTTTCAGGGGGGGTCGTAACATTCTCCGTTACATGACTGGTAAATAGATAAATAGATAGAAAACATTACAGTGGAGCCAAAGCTATTGAGTCCTGTCACGGGGGGAGGGGGCAGGACTCTAGGAGTCCAAGGCTTGACTAACGCTAAATACGTATTTACCCAATTTATAAAATATTAAAGGTGAAACCTGACTTTCAAGGGGGGAGGGATCCTAACATTCTCCCTTACGCCACTAGTAAATAGATAGAAAACATTACAGTGGCGCCAAAGCCATTGAAATTCATACACCGCATGAAAAAAATATCGCACATAAAAAATCGCACAAAAAGGAAATCGCATAAGAAAAGACTGCACAAAAACAGGTTCGACTGTATATCTCAAAGCTTGGAAAAAGTAACATAATAATTTTGTGAATTAAAAAAACCAAAAAAAAAAAAAAAAAACTCAGTTTATATATTTGCTTAGCACTTGTCCACGAAACGATTTTGTGATTTATTTATCTGATTTTATATGGATAAAAAAAAAAACTACGTTTGTGTTTCCGCCTCAAAAAACTTTCTTCAAAGCTACTTATCAGGTGTCGTCCACGTCACTTGACCATGGTTCAAAATTACGTGGTCCGTCGCCAAAAGCTCTTGTGTAGCTGAACAGTGCGACGTTAATAATCAATCAATCAAAGCTGCTTAAGAAGTGAAAATTTGTATTATTTGGATGAAAAGATACAAAGAACACAATGAATGCTGTACAAAGACTTTTCATAAAGACTGTTAAATAAATGAAACATATAAAATGGATGACAACTCACTGCAATATTAAAATCACATGGCCTAAAACAGGGCAGACTAATAATAATTTAATCTATTTTTCAGGAATTTTTATTTCACTTATAAGTAGCTATAAAAAAAATATGTATATTTATGTGAATTTCCGTGAAATCAAATAAGAACTTAACCCGGCATTACTCGCGCAAAGAAAATAAACGGAATTTTACGCACAGGATATCTCAAACCCAAGGGTGTTAACATTCTGTTTTTACTGTAAAATTTGTATACAAAGGTGAAAAAGGAAGAAAAGTAGGCAATACAATATGTTTATTACACTGTTTCCATGTAAATTTAGTTTTTCTGTTCTTTTTATTAGGATATTCAGTACATTGTTTATACACTCCTTTAGTCATCGTCGCGAGTGAATGCGATGTTTTCACTGGATTAAAAAATTTTTTTTTTTAATTTTGTAGAAGCTCCGACATTCTTTACATTCATTCTTCTGTCAATCGAAATCAGTGTCTGGTTCAATGTTTCTGACTACTTAACAAAATAAATTTTTGCATTTATTGCTCAAAAACACACAAAAAATAAGAACGTGGAAAACCACGCTATAGAAATGAAACTTCTTTGGTAATGTTGACCGTAAACGCAGGAATAGATCTACTTTTATCCAACTGCTGGGGAATCTTACTTTGATCAAATAAAATTCGAATTTAGTGAAAATAATATTTTTATTCAATTTTCTGCATCGTCCAAGAAAGGCACTGTAAAAATCCTCGATTGTCAAGAAAACATGAGAAAACTGCATCAGTCGTTTTTCCGTATCTCTAGAATCATTGTCAAATTCCATTTCAGTGACTTCTTTTGAAGCAAAATTAAAATCTCCAGTTAAGATAATCGGCTTTTAATCATTATCGGATGCAACGATTGCAGCAGCCTCTGGTGCGTACAGCAGTAAAACTTTATGGATGAAAGTGATAACAGCTGCAACAGGATTACCTGGTAATATATAGACTTTCGACTAGACTTACTGCTAGTTTTTCTTTTTTTTCCCACGAAATTCTTTTCCTCTTTTTGCTTTTGTTCTAGGCATTCTGACTAGAATTCATTAGAATTCAACGTAAATGAAAATTAACAATATAAACTTAATTCAGCCCTCACAGAAGTCACTGTGTTTGTTTTCAAGACGCTATCCGTAGTGATTCTGGCGCGAACGTTAGTGACATATACACAATGCCTCAGACACTCCCGTAACGGGAAGAGCCATATAAGATGCGTTTATTCGTTGAAAACGACACGTTTATTATATAAAAACTACGAAAATACGCCAAGCGAGCTCGATACGAGTAGGGAGGGTACCCACTTCATACCTCTGATGCAATTCACCTTTGACAATCATCCAACTTTTTCACGGATATGACACAAGTCACGTGGTGTCCCCCGCTCTCTTACTTCCATTCGTTTTTTTACCCAAACGCAAAAATGGGCAAATTTCCCATTCACTCTCGCGCCTAAAGAAGTTTCATTTCAAAAATATTGGCATTGGCAATCGATTGCATTTTCTAGTTATTGAATATGATGTGGTCATTTTATCAAGGACGATAATTGCCCACTCAGTTAAATACATTTCACTTACAGGAATTCTATAGACTTGCTATTATACTCTTCATCATTCGATTCTTCCTCATCATACCTGCAAAGAGACTTTCTTCATCCGAAAATACTGTCTCTCTCTCTCTATTAAAAGCTGTATCTATTAAATTACTTAAATATCACATTTCTTCATAACTACAGTAATACGCCATTGCATAAGAAAAGCGTGTCCATGCATTTAGAACTGTAACGGCGATTCACGCGCAGGGTATGACATACCCGAAGTGGTGGTATCCAAAAAAATATATTTAGAATTCGTCTACAAGCTGAGGCATCTTCAAGTATATGAGATTAAATTCAGCTACCCGAGAAATTATTCATTTTCCAAAAAAGGTTTAGTCTTGGAAAAAGTTAGGCAGTGGGTATGATATTCCCTGCGCGAGAAGTGCCGGATTCAATAGAAGAATTTAAAAAATGTAATATAATTTTGAAAATGAAATTGAATGCATCGGGGAGCAGACAAACAAATTCACGCTAAGATTATTTTTTAAAGTATGTTATAGATGTTTGGGAAAATTTGGATTTGCAGTGAGCCCATTAAGGTATCCAACTACGTTCGGAACCGTGATTTTGCAAAAACATATAAATGGATAATATTTATGATATTTAGTGTCAATTAGATTAGAAAATGTATTTAAAAATTTTTAAGAATAGTATTACAATAAAAAATTATTTAAGTACAAAATATTTTGACAAAAAATGAAATAGAATGACCCATTTTCAAAATATTCTCCTTTTGTGAAAAAAGCTTCTATTATAATATTTTGCCTGTATATAGCTCAGACCTCTGTACAGAGGCTCAATTAGAATTTTTGAAATATATAACTTAGAAGTGAGATTATCTAAGTTTTACGACAACAGAGGGGAGAAATATTAAGAAAAAAACGCCAAAAATTATTTCAAATGGTTGTAACTCTGAAAATAATGTGAATTTTTCAAAAATCACATAGTTGAGCTTCTGTACAGAGGTCTAAGCTATATACAGGCAAAATATTATTATAATAGAAGCATTTTTCACAAAAGGAGAACATTTTGAAAAAAAGTTATTCTAAGTTAATTTTTTGCCGAAATATTGTATTTAAATAATATTTTTTGCCAAAAATTTTATACATGTAATCTAATCTAAGTGACACTAAATATCGTGAAAATGATCCAATTATGCGCCTTTTTAAAATCACGGTTATGAACGGATACCTTAAGAAATTCCGGGAGATATTCATTTTTATTCGATAATTGTTTGTTCTTGAGAAGAATGGGCTTTGAAAAATAATTTGAATCTTGAGCGCCCCTCCCCCCTCAACAACATAAATCTCGCATTTTGATTCGAGCCTTGAATACTGTGTCAGAAACATGTTTTCTCGATTTCAAAAAGACATCAACCTCTACTATATAGTTTAATATTTTAATTACCTGTTACATCAACTCTTATTAATTTGTATTTTACTTTTTAATGAGCTAATTTAGAGTGAGAACGTATATTATTTTAGTTCATTTCAAGTCCAAAACTAAATTCGAGCGTAGGAATGTTATCTTTTCATTTTGATGAGATGTCGACTTTGAAACGTTTAAGAGCTTCTGTTTTACTTTATTATTGCTTGAACTCATTTGAGTTGATCGATTGATCTTTCCTTGCTTTTTTTTTTTTTGAAATCTGGTTAGCAGTTTCAAGAAAACCTTTTTTTCCCTTGCTGTTGCATTATTCTTATCTCATAGATTTCTATGTATGTATATTCAACTCAATTCAAGGTTGGGTTCAATTAAGTCTCATTCATTATTTAGTACATTAAGTTTCTTTTTACAAGAACAACTTTTAACAAAAATAATGGACAAAAAACATGGATGATTTTTCCTAGCGACCTTCTCACATTAAACCTTCTCATTGAAAGTACCGCTACTGATGCTTAGAGCAATCCATTGTAACAAGAGGGGTTTTCTACTGTAGCAGTTCCTCCAAAACCATATTTTCAAAAGAGTATCAATGTCTGTCTTTTGATATCGACAAATAAAATACACATTACGTTTTTAACTATAAATTTAAATTTTAATACGGGATGTAATTCGTAAGGAATGCTTAAAAAGTTGGATAAAGATTTATTGAGGAATAGCTACTGTAAAAGGATTCATTTTTTCTATCTATTAAAATCGAAATCAAGCGAATTAAAACAATTGTAATTTCAAAAACGTCAAAATACTGAAAAAGAGTAGCTCCCTCCAACTATAGTAGGAAACGACGAGTTTTTTTGAGCTTGAATGTTAGCTTCCTGCGAATATTAAGCTCTTGACACAATCTTCTGCACTGGCACCCCATTAGGTAAAATTTCGTGTAACGATTTAGAAATAATTTTAGAATCGAAAATAGTGCAGTTGACTCAAATCAAAACATCCATAATTCTCCTTACTCAATTCTTTGTTTTTGTTTTTTTTATTTATGGCTTTAAAAATATCTAAAGTATTAACGGTTACAAAATTAATAATTTTTTATTGGTTTATTATCTTATTTATAATTTTCAATAATTGTAAAATAATAGATATTTTAAATGAACCATCCATTGAAATGGTTAATGAAACAATAGGAACAATTGAAAAAATTCCCGAAGTTCCTGTTATATTAGTTAAAAATATTTTTAAAAAATGATTTTCAAGACAGACATTTTTGAGATACATTCTTTCTTGAAAAAATTGATGGTTGACGATTTTTGTGAGCATTTGTGTATTACCTTATTCTAAAGGTAATCAATTTTTTTTTAAGATTTAATTAGTGCTGCTAAAAATAATGTCAATACATTATATATATATATATATATATAGAGAGAGAGAGAGAGAGAGAGAGAGAGCACCAAAGAGAAGTTGCCAGATTGTAATGAAAATTTGTACCGAACATGCAATTGTTTAAAATTTGGTGTTCAACGACTGTGTAGTCAGAACTCTGCACACTCATCATGTGTCTATAAGAAGCGATTCTCAATCCGATAGTCGAAATTTTTGTTGCATTTCAATTTAGGATAGCTTTCAACGACTGAAAAATTGCATCGCCTTAGAATTCGAGCTTATTACGAGCAACTGTCAAAGTTTGAAAGAGTTCATATCATTGGATTGAAAGAGGCAGGTTGAGCAAATCAGAGAACCGCTCTACATAAGGGTCAAAGCGATGCTGCCCAGAATGGGTGGACAGTTTCCGATTTCAGCTTCAGAATGGTAGCGGTCCACTTAAAGCAACAGCAGATTGAGATGGCAAATTGATTGTCAGATCATTTGTACAGCGCCTGATTCATCATTATTTTCCATCAGACGTGTGACCCTCACACGAGTGTCCACCATGACCATTCACAGATGACTGCTTGAGCGAAATTTACTCTCCTACCAATCACTGCGCCACCTTCCACACATGCCTGCACACTGTCGAGCTAGATTACAGTGGAGCTTGTCTCGATCAGGATGAAATCAGGCTTACTGGGGACTTATAGTGATTAGCGACGTATTCCGCTTCCAACTGTGTCCTGACGATCATCGAAGACGTGTCTGGAGACACCCATGACAGCGTGCTGATCCTGATTACGCTATTTTACGCCACACAGACCCTCAACCAGGCGTTTTGATCTGGAGTGCCATTTCTTTTGACAGCTAGACCTCTTTAGTCAACATTAGAGACACACTTACAGCCCAACGGTGCGTCGACGAAATTCTAAGAACTGTTTTGCTACCGTTCTTTTTGCAATACCCTGGCCTTATTTTGCAGCAAGATAATGCCAGACCATATACGGCACGTGTTGCTATGAACTGTCCTACAGCTTGTCAAACACTTCCTTGGCCAGCTAGATCGCCAGATCTCTCTCCAATCGGGCATACCTTGGATATGATGGGAAGGCGACTGCATCTTCCTGGGAATGCCGATAACCTGGCCCGACAGTTGGAGAAAATTTGGCAAAAAATACCGCAGGAGACCATCAGGGAGCTTTATCACTCTATGCTACGTTATGTGGCAGCTTGCATCCAGCCTTGAGTTGGGTCAACACCTTATTGAGCTAGTTACTTTGTAACTGAAATAAATCATTAATTTTTACTGAAATTTTAATCATTTTCTATTCTATACTTAATCTTTCAACCCACCGATTTTTGTCTCTTATCAGACCACTCGTTCTTGGTGTGTCGTTTTTTTTTCTCTTTTTTTCTCATCGAGTGTATATATACAGATGGCTTTTTAATGGTGTCTAGGGCTTTATGATATTCACGGGTTTTTAATTGAGTGATGAAATTGATAAGGATTCGTTTTTTATATGTTTTGAAGAAAAGGTTGTAGAATAGCAAACTTCAGTTTAAAAAAGGATATTGTTTAGCATTAGTTTTTGAAAAACTACTGGAATTAGAGCATTCAAGAAAATGGGTGTTTTGCCGCAAATTTTGTGAATATTGCATTAAAACAAACAGGATTGTCTTGTTTTTTTGCAGTGAAAATGATCTACGCTATTAAAATTCTAAGATAAACAAACGTATATTTCTATGTGTGTATGTGTGTATTTTCTCACGAACCACACCACCCAGAAACTCACCAAAGGTACCAAAAGATCGGGAATGATTTGGGAAAGCCATTTTGATCATATATATTCCAATATTGCAATTAGTTGAAAAGGTATTAATTAAAAACCTTAAAACACATAATTGATTTCCCCCTGTGTGCTTTTTATTTCGCCAATTGGCTTTTTGAATTGAGCGGGAAAAAATTCCGACTTTTTCAATGTTTTCCAAATTGTAATCCTTCTGTTCTTAACGAAATCAGACAAACCATAATTGCAGAATCGGAAAGATCGCTTATATCGCCACGATATGGTATAATTATTTATTTTTTTTTTAACAAAATAAAGTTATTCCCCATTTTTTACGATTTTTTCTAAAATGAGTCAAAATTAATACACTTTTATGAAAATGATTTTTCCGTATGGATTTCTTATCATCCTAATTAATAGATATTCGGTACTAGAATAGTTCATGCTTTGCTCTTTTAGAATCAGTCATTTGAAAAATAAAATGCCGAAAAACTTTTTTTTTTTTTAACGATTTTTCAAAAAATACACAAAATTTTAATTAAACATTTAATAACTTCGTCATTTCTGAAGATTATCACATGAAACGTTTTTCCTTTGTGTCGAACATTATTATTCGTGTTGTGCTTTAGAGCTTGAAAAAAATCCTTAAAAATTATGGATTTTAAAAAAAGATTTGTGTTTTTCGTCTAATACCCTTTTTACGAGAATCCTTTTATGAAGTATTTTTTGCATTTTTTATTTAAAAAGTTGCCTTTGTTTGCAATCGATGTGTGAAGTTTGAAAGCATTAACTTAAAAATCATGCTCTTAGAGAGTTTTAAACACTTCATGTAAAGCTCTGTTATTCGCCTAGATCAGTATTCCCGCTAGCTAATATGACGAGGGGAAGTGGAAAAGAGGCGGTTTTAAGAGACGTAAGAGAAGCGGATAAAACTAGATTAGTTTTTAGACTTTTTAAGCTACCATTATGCAACGATTGATTCACAAATAGCAATTGCAAACCCATTTTATTATTTTAAGCTCTAAGAAAATAATTATTGTTAAAATAAGGAATATATCAGAACATTTTCTTTTAAATTAATATTTTTTTAAAGTAAAGCTGTGGAGTGCGAATCATTAATCGATAAGAAATAATCTTATTCCTTGGAAAAAATAAGGAAATATTTTCACTCTCGAAAAAGATATTTTCGTCTAATAGACATTTTTCAAGAATTCCTAAAAGTAACATTTTTCTGACATTTTTTTGTTTAAGAGTCGATTTCGACGCATTTTTATGAAAATAATTTTTCAATCGTTTTGTATGGATTTCTTATAATTGTGATGAACTAACTGCCTGAATTAAAAAATTCATACATTGCTCTTTTAAAATCAGTGATTTTAAAAAAAAATTCAAAAACTTTTTTTTTTACAATTTTTCAAAATAATGTTCACAATTTAAATTCAACATTTAATAAAGTTGTGGAACTTTGTATTTCGTAACATTTTTCTTACAATTGTTGTTTAAGAGTCAATTTCGACGCATTTTTATGAAAAGAATTTTTCAATCATTGTGTATGGATTTGTTATAATTGTGCAGAATCAACCTTCTGAACTAAAAAAATTCCTATTGTGCTCTTTTAGAATCAATGATTTAAAGAAATTAAGTACCAAAAACTTTTTCTCCTTACTCTTTTTCAAAAAATGCTCACAATTTTAATTCAACATTTAATAAACATGTAAAATTTTGTAATTTTAAAAATTTCTACCTTATATCACAAATTTCCTTTTTGATTTTAAAAAAAAAGTTTAATCCTCTTTCATTTTAAACACATGTTACTTTCAAAAATTTAATAAATGCTCGGTGGTTCTTGAGGAATAAAGACTTCCATTTCGCGAATAAAATTATTCCTATTGGGCAATTTATTGAAAAAATTAGCAGTTAACTATTCTGATAAATGAAAAATATATCCCGGATTTCAATTTTTCAGGAATTTATCGCTCATTCAATAAGTTCTCCTCTTATGTTAAAAGACTTTTCCGATCCAGTTGATCTGGTTGGGTGGTGAGTGCACCCGATAGAACTAGGTTCTGTTCACATCTTTCAAATTGCGTTCCTTTTTCTTGGAAAATAATTATATTATTCATGAAGTTTCTTTATAACTTTTAAAAAAGCTTTTCTTGCAATCACTGATCAGCTTTCTTAGCTGCAACCCAATAACGAACACATTTCTATGCCATTTTATTATTTTAAATTCTAGGTGAATTCCAATTTCTTCCTGCTTTAGCACTGTAGGTTCTAGTACTTCTTCACTTTTATTTTATATAATGGGATCCAGATTTAATGAATTTATCAGGACCGAATATTTTGGTTCTTTAATTCGCGATTATTCGTTAGATCAGGATCCAAATAAAATGCCAATTTATCTTTTGGAAATTCTATAATAACAAAAAATATCCATAGTTGTATTCAACATCTAAAAATAACGCACCAGTTAAATGGAAAATTTCCTAATAGATGTTTTTTTATTCTTGACTCCAAAAAGTTCTTTTTGACTTTTATGCGTCATTTGCTGCATAAGGTATGTTTTCATAGCTTCAAAAGAATGGAAAGTTTGGATAGGAGCTTCATTATCAATTTCTGCATTAGAATCGCTATTCAATGGCCTAAATCAACAATTTCCTCATCAATTGCCCAAATAGACAGTCATATCATCAAATGTAAAAATCTTAAAATATCCCCTGCGTTGTGGAGACAGATGAGATAAGAAAACAATTTCATGTCCTACTCAAAACTCACACGATAAATTACTCATGATACATCTACACCCGTCAAGTCAAGAAATGGCCTGCATCCTTTCCCATTGTCCACAAGAAAAGTCTTTTTCCTGTTTCGGACAAAAAGTCATTTGAAAAGAAATTAGAAGTTTTTTAATAAAAACTAATATATTTTTACTGATTAAATAATTTATTAATTCAGGGTTTATTATTCGTTTAACAGGGGTTATGATAATCCCATTGTTGTTATTATTTAAGAGCAAAATAACGGAGGCCTTGATAGGTATATTGTTTAATTTTCGTTACGTTCTACAACACAAGGAGACACAACAACACATTACAACTTAAAGGTTAAAGGAGGGACATTGCTTGGAGACGTTCCTGGGGAAAAAAAGAAGGTAAGTGTCCCAAAAAGGACAAGTTAATAGTCAAGGAAAAGCAGAGTTTAAATGTAGTTCTCCCCCTACTCCGACGAAGACCATCTGGGTGGGGTTGGTGTACTAGCAGACAGGCGGTTCCTTTCGGAATCAATGGCTGTTTGCTTCCTCTTCTCTTCAGAGTTACTACATGAGACTAGGTCTGAAGAAGAGGTGTGTTAAAGCTGATGAAATGGTAGACACCTAAAGGTTTGTCACAACTACAGAGAAGATCTCTGGGATAGCACAATGTATGACCCGTCTTTCCTAGTTATCAGTTTTTCACTCTTATTTTGATTCATTTTACTTAATGGGTAAAGATTTACCCATACTAGATCATTAACTTCATAGTCAGGACTTGGTGTACGGGATTTTTCTGCAATTGTTTTTTAACGATCTTGACTCTTCTCGATGTTTTTTTTTTTTTTAAATTTGTGACATATATCCTTCAAAGTACTTTAAATAGGGTGTAAATTCAAGTACAAAAATTATCATTATGGATGGGAGACCATAGATCAGAATTCTCTGACGAAGGTTAAGTAAGCTGCTGTGGACTCCCATTTTGCAGTATTCAATGCAAACCTAATAGCTGGTAGTTCTTCAATCCATAATGTATGGTCCCCAAGTGAGGTTTCAAATCCCTATTTTTTCGTTCGACCTGGGAGTGATATACAGGAATGAGACTTGTATTGATAGTCAAGATATAAAATAACTCTTGCATCCTCTTCAATTCTGATTGGCTTCCGGAAATTAGCATTTTCCTCTCCGTGCTTAACTTTTGGAAGTGAGTGTAATTCAAATTTTTTAAGTCTGTGAAAAGACCGTTCTGAAGTGTTCAATGTGTTGTTCAAACGTTTCAGACAACACAGCGATATCGTCTAAGTATACCAGATTATTTATATTTGGCAATCCATTACGAAACTGATCCATAAGACACTGAAAGATTGCTGGGACATTGCGAAGTCCAAATGGCATTCTTTTGTACCTAAATGTAACAATAGGGCAAACGAATCCAGTCATGTCCTTATCCGCTGGGTTGACCTCTACCAGATTTTAAGTCAATGGTAAACATAAAAGCAGTAGATTTTGCATCATGTAAAAGAACATCCATGAGGGATATTTGTCAGATATAGTAATCGCATTTGGCTTACGATAATCTATGCACAACCTAACAGTTCCATTAGACTTGGGAGCTGTGAATGAAGACTCGCATTTTTCTATAATATTATTGACCAAAAGGTTATCAATTTCTTTTCTTGAGAGTTATTTTCTGTTTAGAGACAGTCTATAAGGTTCAATTGAAACTGGTGGGTGGTCACCTTTGAGTGCTTTACGAATGGACTTGGTTCTCCCTGTAGTCTGAAAATATCTTTACTTTCATTAAGGAGAACCATCAAGTCATTTCTTTCCTTTACATTCGGGGGCCTGTCCATCTTATCAAATCATTGGTCTCCATTTCATTAACAGGGTTGCTTTGTAAGGGAACATCACTGCGAATTGAATTTGGGGGTTGGATTGATTGATTGAACATTTACGTCGCACTGTGCAGCTACTCGAGGGCTTTTGGCGACGGACATCGTAACTTTGAACCATGGTCAAGTGACGAGGACAACACCTGAGCTAGAACCCCCTATCCTCTAGCTATCACATCACATCACACCACACATGTGGGAGGATGTTTGAGCTCTCAACAGATTTAACGTGCATCGCTCCCCTACACGGCGGGTCTTCAGCGGTACTAGGCTTGAACTCTTGACACGCCGGCCACGAGTTCGTTACGTTGACCACTGTGCTACCGCGGCCACTTGAATTTGTGGGACAAGAGTTGCTATTTATTTCGACTGGACTGTCATCTACAGGCAAAGGAACATCTTTTAAAAAAGGTATCCTGAAGCTTAGTTTGTTAGCAAAATACCAAAAATTATTACGCATGTCTATTACGATTTTTGATGTCCTTAAAAAGTCAACCCGTAGAAGAGTGCGGTTACCCTTTGCATGTAGCAAAAAAATTAAGTCGGTTTGGAAAGTTCGTCTACCTATTGTGATTGGCACTGTAGCTTTTTGAACAAGTGATGTGGATTGTTGACCATCAGATAGACACACAGCAAGATGAAACTCTATGAATTTTTGTCCACGATTCTTTAAGAAGTTAAACATTAATTCTCCCCTACTGACTGGCTGGCTCCTGTACCAGCACAAACTGTGCCTGTAGCTTCATAGACTTTAATGTCAAGTAGAGCTACTGGTGAGGTAAGACAGGTGATTTTCTGTATGGCTTTGACAGAGGCACTATCTTTTTTTAGTGAACATTTCGGACATTTCAATTTAATATAACCAGGATTGACACAACCATAACAAGAAATGGGCAAATGACAATCAGTGATGATATTTCGAGATCGCGAGAAGCAGTACTGTTGTGGCTACCCGAAACATTCTTTTCAACTTTGAATAAATGAGATTTTCTAAACTCCTTGTGTTTCTAGGAAACCGATGTTTCTTTAGTTTTTGTGGTCTTGGGACTTTTGTTAATTTTTGAGAAGGTTTAATATTTTCATACGAGTCCAGCTTTTTAGCTAACATTACAGGATCATTGAGTTTTTCCCACACGTCTAAGAAATAATTTTTATAATTGACATTTTTTCTCAATTGGATCTGCAAAGATGAGATCTTTTAACATTTCAAACGAATTGACTTCTATATAATTACTTTAGCCAACCTTCAAAGTAGGTTCCAAGCTCAAAAAAAAAAAAAAAAAAATCTTTTCTTGTAGAATGATCCTGTTTCTGGTGTCTACTAAAGAGAACTTTGAATCGGTCAGCTGTCAGCTTGAACCTTTGTAGTAAAATATTGCGAATATGGGCATAACTTTTCTAAACATCTCTTCTTCTCTCGCAATCAATCTGCCAATATCGCTTGGAAGGACTCGCATTAAATGCGATACCCAAAAATCTGCAGGTACATTCAAAAGCTTCATCTGCCTTTCAAACATTGATAAGAACAATGACATGTCAAATGTATCAGGGATAAATGATGGTAACATTGTTTTTAAATCGAGCCTCATGAGGCTAGAATCCATTTGAGTGGGATTACCTACGGACGGTAGAGGATTTTGTTCTTGTAATTTAAGCTTTTCAGGCTCAAATCCTCTCTGCCCAGCTAGACGTCTTCCCATTGTATTTTCTTTATGGCTTCATCTTGAAGCGTTCCTCGACAATGTTATCGTGCATTTCCCTCACAAACTGCTCATTATTCTTACATGTAGTAATTTTTTCGGGTAAATCGATGATTTTATCATCTCAAGTTACAGCAACTCGTAGCTTAATTGCTAAGTTATAAAGGTCTATATTCTTGCCTTTTAAGAGAAAAGCCATATTTATCTCTTAAAATAAAACTAAATATAAGTTTTTATATATACTGAAAATTATAAATTAAATTAGTTTTCCTAATAAGTAATGATTACGTATTAACTGCGCATTAAACAACTACCTTCTCTGTAGGAAAAATATAAATAAGAGAAAAAACTTGATAATAATGTGAATAAACTAAATTATACAACATATATACAGAGATCTAAATAAAACTTCATAAATTCAACTGAACATTAAAATATAAAATTAAGCATGAGACTCAATAACATACTGAAACAGTTGTGGTTACATGTTATGTTATGCTAAAATTATATATTTAATGTGTACAAAACACACACACACACATTTAAAAGGCTAAATGTACCACATAGTGACTCTTAATTAGGAATATAAAATTCTCAAAACATCTAGTATGTACACTTGAAATAAAGACAATTGTAAATAATTGATTGTTAAAATCCTTAATTCATTTATGATCTCCAGAAGGAGAAGTGACATAACCAAAATATACAATAATACCTTCAAACACTTCAAATAGGCTTTTTTAAACATTTAGAGCAATTGGTCGGCCAATAGAATTTTTAATACTCTTTTGAAAACATGAAATATAATGATAAGAAAATTTGCGCAAAATAAATCAATTAACATAATCTTTAAAATAACCAAATACAACTTTTTGAAGGCTATAAATGTATCAATTCATGAAAGGAAGAGTAAAAATTTCTAGATCTGAAAACATTACCTAAACCAAAGTTTGATAATTAAATGAAGCTTCCCCCTTCTGCTTGATAACAGAAATTACCTTTTCTTTTAATATTTAAACTTAAAAAAAAAAAAGTCAACAGCTCATTATAATAATAGCTAAGAATTTCATCATTTACTCAATATAGAAATTATTTATAGATTATTATTATATAGCAATTATTATCCCCCCCCCCTTATATGTATTTATCAAACTTGTTATACAAGCTGCTTCTGCCTGAAACAGAAATGATCTTTCATTATTTAAATTTCAAAGGTATTTTCAACAGCAGATTGAAATAAGAATAACTAAGAAAATTGCATTATTTGAAACAAAACATATATATACTAATACAGGGGTATCCAACCCAAATGACCTTGCTGGCCACTTCGGAAAAACATTATAACCTCGTGGGCCGCACATAAAATTATGTACCTTTATATCAGATTTGGAAACAAAAAAACATTTATTGAGTGAAAATTTAAAACAGAATGAATTATTATTATTGTTTTCATTATTTTTCATGTATACAGACATAGATAATATAATAATATTTATATAATATAATAATGCAATGATCAAATAATGTTTAAAATATTACAGCTGCCATTTTCTTGAAATTTACGGTGTTCCTTTTGAATTGATCTTTCGTTACTCATTGTTGGAATTTGATAGTGCTGTCATTCGCAAATGATTAAGTATACATTGCTCTTTATCTTAATCGTCCTGAATTTTTTTTTAAACTTTAAAAAACATCTCTGACTGCCTCTTGCATTTCGGACACTATAAACAGAAAAGGAGGAGGAGAAATGAAAGTCGCACACACAGGGAATCATGTTCCATCCACAGCAAAGGATATGCATAATGCAATTCGGAATTTATTAAAAAAGTAATTTATTATAGAAAAATCAAATGTAACTGTTTGATAAATTATGAATCTATTTTAATATAAAGGACCTTTCTACTATCACAAAGAATTTATTTTAAAACAAGAACAGGTAACAGGCAAATACAGTGTAGATTTATATATATATTTATAAATTTCCCATCAAATAAATCTCAAAATGAAAAGACTTTAAAAACCCGATACTTGAAAATTTTTTAAAAAGACTTTCGTACTGGTGGTCCACATGCAGCCCGCGTGTTGGACACCCCTGTACTAATATTTTAAGAAACTTTTACCGAATTATATTCCTCAATACTATTGCACAAAATTTTGTTGCATCTACTCACATATTTAATTTTTTGTTTTCTTCAAGTATAGGAATTAAGATTTCAGTGATACAGAACCTCTGGATGATATATTTGTTCCCTTCAAAATAATCTCGCAAACACCAATCTCGCGCTTCAAAACATTATATAATGTATTCCTATTTCACATAAAATGCCTTAAATATTTCTTAAGGGGGACTTCCAAATGTACTAAAAACGTAATAACACTTTAGAATAATGAAATCCCATTATTTAGGTGTAAAGCTTTTGCTGAGGACGTAAATTACTGAATATAAATCCGCCATGAAATGTAGAAATGTTATAAGCAGTCTAGAAAATTTTAAAATTACGAAAAGTACATATATCCTTGCATCCAGAATTTTCTGACGCCAAGTTTGGCAAGCTTTAATATAATGTCTGCAGATGACACCACGTGTATGTATTCTACACACAAAGTTAAAAAAAAACTTTGCTTCAGAAAAAAATTACTGAATAAATTGCTTAAATAGTCATTAATAATACTTTATTTTACGAAAAAGAATATTTTTCTGCACAAGTAATGACTTTAATCACTTCAGAAGCATTAATTCTGCTTCTTTCCATGAAAAAATGGGGAATGGCAAATAAAAAGAATTAAAGTAAACCTATATTACGTCATGGTACTACGTCATATTGAATACGAGTTCTGTCATACTCCCCGTTACTTTCTAAAAATTATCGTTGGGGGGGGGGGCGCCCAGATTGCCTAGCTCTTTCCAGCTTTGACCTCTCATAATTAGGATTTTGAATGACTATAATGTTATTACTCTTGCTCTTTGTTAACTAAAAATAAAGATCGCTTAGTAATTCACGTTTCAAAAATTATGCGTATTGTTTTATGATAGTTGTAAGGAAATTTTGTTATATTTGTAATAAAAATAATTCTAGTACAAGAAAGAATTTTTTTTTATTTCTTATGATATTGGCTTTTCATAGTATTTCAATAATAAAAAATAATAACTTACAATGGACGTATACACTTCCTTATATTACATAAATTTTAAAAACACCAAAAATAAAAATTGTTTTATTTCATATTATATTCTGATCTTCAGAATAATAAAATTCAATTTTTTATTAATGACAGAGCTGATTACTTTTTTCCCATTATTTTTCTAATTTATTCATAAAATTGTTTTTCTATAGTAATATACCTGAAACCTTATGTGAAAAAGTTTTCTTACCCTTTCAAATTAAAATTTTGTACATCTAAATTATTCAGAGTTAATTGTTATTCAAGTTATTGCTTTAAATACGAAATTGCGAATTTTATCTACATTGAAAAATATTTTTATCCTTACATGCTCTTATAATTAATATATATTATATATATAGCTGTAACAATATTGCAGACATTCAAACCAAACACTGATAATCATGAAGTGAAAATACGTATGTGTGAAAATATATCAATTATAATTTAATTAATATTATGCTCGGTTCCATTTGGATTAGCTTTTCACATCAAGGAATTCTCATAAAGTAATAAATTTTCTTGATTTGTTTATTTCAATGATTGTAATGTTTGTTTTAATCACACCATGCTGTAATTATGATTAGCTTCAGTACAATACGCAAAAGGAGAAGACACAAAAGTGATTCTAACCCCAAGTAGTAGTCCTCAATTTGTGTGCTATGTTTTTAGATAATGTTGCATCCGGCTTTATTATCCAATTTTATATCTCTTTATTTTAGAGTGTTATACATACGTCTAATTGCTATTTTTAAAGTGGTCTCTTAGTGCTTATTTTTAATGATTTAAAATTACTAGCTGAAAACCCCTCAAAATATAATCTTTTCTTTCGAACTTTTTTGAGTTCCTGCATGAAGAGAAAATGCTTAGTTTAAAAAAAAAGTCATTCCTCTCGATTTCAAAATTGACACTTTTTAAAATGTTGTGCTAATTTTCTCCCATTTCTTAATAATTGCATTTTGACAGCAGTCAAGAAAGAAGAAATTGGTCCCACACTGTACATCCCATTGAGGCGGCGTAAACCGTTGAGGGAAAATAGTATAACGTGTCTCCGCATACTTCACATTGGGAGGGAGTCAAGGGTCAGCTACTATAGTGACGTTTTTATGACACTGACCTTCGTACAAGTGAGGGGCTCTAAACTTTTCGGAATGGTGACTCCATTTTTTGTACAAATTTTTTGTTCGCCCCCATAGGCCTTTTGTAAAGTTTACGCATGCTTAGGTACTCCTATATATGTTTCATTCGTAATATATTATTATTTTGAATTCGCTTCGGAGACCATCACCTGTTATTAATAACGTATATGTAAGATTTAAATATCGATAGTAAAGATGCGCTTATTTATTTTAATTATGTTATGAAATCTTGGACTAATTGTCGACCTCGCCGGACGAAGTATTTCCTATATAAACATTCTTTCTATTGGATCGATACTCCTATAGGAATCTAAAGAAACGATTAAATTATTGTTATTATTAAGAGGAAGGGGGCAGGGTCGAAAGTCCAACATTCTCGTATCATGCACCAATACGCCTCCAAACATATTCTTTTGATTTTGTCGACTTTCGGAAACAAAAAAACAGTAAAACATTAATTATTGTATACATAATTAGCATTCACTACTCAAAATAATTATTTATAAAAAACTCTTGATTAAATTTTACGTACTCTATACATAAGATTATATTTGGTTCATTTAAATGAAACCCGGTCAGAGAGTGCGTCTAACATTGCATTACACCAGCGCTTCTCGAACTTTCAATACTTGCGAATCAATTTTCAATCCCATACAATAACAATGCATTGAATGCAATAATATAATATACTTTGATGCTAAGACTACAATACAATCTTAATTATAAACCACTGAAATTCTCAAGATAAGTATTAAATTTTGTGTATGTTACTTTCAACAATGTATTGAAAGCAATAATAATGTACATCGATGCTAAAACTACAATACGATCTTAATTATAAACCATTCAAATTACCAAGATCAATATTAAACTTTGTATTTGTTACTTTCAAGTAATAGATATTTTAAGAAAGTTATTTTTAAGTAATATGTATTTTAAGTAAATTACTTTTAAGTAATAAGAAAAGTATTATGTTGCTTCTCTTTTCTTATTTTTAAACTGGAACAGATAACGATAAAAGTGCAACTTGTATTTTTGTTATGTCCGAAAGTATTTTGTTTTGCTTCCTTTAAGTAAATTAAAATTTTTGTGAAATAATATTTTATTATGGTCTTTTTGATATGCTGGGGCTCCCTTCGTAGGGTTATCACACCCCCGTAGGGGGGTGCTCCCCACAGCTTGGGAAACACGTAAGGTGTCCCCACGTAACTGCGTGTATGCTGGCACTATCTATCGGTCGAGATACTGACGCAGGCGCGACGTTTCATAGTGAGTGTGTAGTTTCACGCCGAAGAGAAGCACAAGCTATCGTCCACTACCGAACGTGCAAGTGAGTCAGAAGGAACAACGAGGAGTGATTCGATTTTTAGCGATGGAGAGGAAATGCATCGACGGATGAGTGCAGTCTGTGTCGTTCAAGTGTTGTGGAATTCCTTGGAAGACGATGCTCGACCTGGAGAGGCTCATCACATCAGAAATGGAAGTGAATCCTTTAGTCTTGGACAACCACAGAATCCCCATGGATGAGATCCATTGGTTATTGGATATTAGCGATCATACCATAATGCATCAACACTTGCACTTACGAACAATTTGTGCGCAACCAACTGACCGCCGAACAGCGCAATAGTCGAATGGAGCTGTCTTTAAAACTTCTGCAACGTTATCTTGAGAAGGAATACGGCTCTCTCTCTCTCTCTCTGTCACAAATTATCATTGGTGACGAAACATGGGGGCACCATTTTGAACCCAAAAGCAATCGTCAGAGAAAGCAGTGGGAACGTGCGACTTCACCACCTCCAAAGAAATCAAACGCCGTTCTGTTAAGGTCATGATGTTCTTTTTCGCCACAAGGACATACTAGTTATCAAATTTCTGGAACCACCAACAATGTCCAGCGTTATTGTCCACTTACAGAACCTTAGAACAAGTCGAAACGCCTTGGCATGTTGTCCAATGGTGTTATTTACCCGCATGATTAATGTGCCAACAGTTTGGGCGACTATTTTTGAATATTGGACATTTTTGAGTTAATAAAATTACTTTCAACTAGTGGCCTGGTTTCATTTGAATGCCCCATATAATCAATCGCGAAAAAATCAAGGGTTTGGTGGGGGGTCTGGACCCGAGGACCCCTTCCCCCTTGTGTGCGCCACTGCGAACAAGTTATTTTATGCAAAAAGATATATCAAAAATCCTAAAATTTTTAGCGACCCCAGCTGCAAGTTACGTGACCCTTATTTTAAAAAGTACTGGTACTGGTTGAAGTTATGCAAAGAAACTGTATTTTCTAGAATCTTCGAAGCTTTCTTTTACCTGTTAGAAAAATTATTTTTATGGAAGCAAAACAACTTTATTTATTTTTTGTTATCCCAAACAATTAGCTTCGGTCACTTCATATTTTTTAATTCCAATCATTTAAATTAATTTATATAAGAGTTACGATGCTAATTAAATATCTCTTTTAATGAGAGCACAATTATTATTAATTCCAGAATTATTAATAACAAAAATATAACTTTTAATAAGGGATGAGTGAGTGAATATTAATGTCGCACTCTTTCGTTACTCGAAGGCTTTTGGTGACTGACATCGTAATTATGGACCATGGTCAAATGACAAGGACGATACCTGAGCTAGCATCCCCCCTCGACTAACTTCCACACCACACCAACTGGAAGATGGTTAAACTTCAACATATTCAATTTGGTTTGGCCCTGTCTTCATGGCAGATCTTCAGCGGCTCTTGGCTCGAACTCTAATAAAAACTGAAATCTTTTTACTGCAAATTACTGTTACGTACATCAATATGTAGTTAGTTACATTAAATCAAGTGATATATATATATATATATATATATATATATATATTAGATAGATTTATAATCTATATAAATCTAAATAAATATATATACAATATATAAATATAGAAGATTATAAGCTCCATTCCTTATTCATTTCAAACATATTGTTTAATTTTTACGCATGTGTGTGTGTGTGTTTGGTAACCAAATAACAGCTTCATTTAATGTAGTAACGCAGAAAATAGGCTACATTATACATACATACATATAGGTATGTATCATGAGCAGTCCTTACGTGGTATCCTGTTTAAAAAAAATGTAGATAACAGAAACAAATTGTATTTAAATTTGAATTTCTGAATAGCTTTATAAGAACTCTCATAAAGAACAAATCAAGTTTCGATACGATTCTTTAATAAGAAAAAGTCATTTTTCTATGGAAATGGTCATTAAAGCACTTTTTCATAAATTGTTGTAATCTTTTTTAACCACATTCCATTTTTTATTTTACAAACTAGTGTTATTATTTCTGGTATTCGTGAAAATACGACAAAAATTTCACTACCTTCTATTAAATAAATGATATTATAACATTAATTTCTAAATTAATTTTTTTTTTTAGTTTAAAAATTATTTTCTTTCAAACATATGATTAGTTAAGAGGTATCTCCAGTTAAAGGGGGGGGGGGTTGGGGAAATAATAAGCGGTGGTTTTTTTTTTTTAGGGGATATTTTTTTACATATATATAATTTTTCTTTGATTTGCATTTGAACAGAATTCCTGCAAGGAAATAACTATTCATTGCATGTTAGAACATTAAACAAATTCGTATAGTAAGAAATGAATGACAATTAAATCTTTTAACAAAATTAACATTTGAAACAAACAAATCGTTAACCGATGTAAAGCATATTGATGATTCTGTCATAAACTTGTAAAATACTTGTGACTTCCCGTAATATGGTTAGATGGGATTTTTGCTTCATTTTATACTTGTTTTTTATAACAGAATCGTAAAGATTTTCATCATAATTTCCGTGTAGAAGCTGAGAATTTATGGAACATTTTTAAAGCTCAAGTGCGGAGGTCAACTGATATATGAATCCAATGATCTAGGAAGAGGGAGGGGGGGAAAAGTTGAAGAAAAAAAGATTTCCAGATTTTTTATGTTATGTGCAAGCAATTTTAATTTTAAAATTTTTTGGATGTTTTGAATGCAGTCTTCATTCAAAAAGAAAATAAGTCATTTAAACCCTTCAAAATCAGTGTGAGAATCCTTGTTTCGAAAATTCCTATTCACTCATTGAGACGTTTGAATGTACATGATAATCTGGCGAACAGGGTTGTAGACACAGTAGTAAAAGATCCCGATTTCGGTGGGGGAGGCAGGGGTAGATTTTGCACCCAAATTAGTTTCTTCTTTCTTCTTTTCCTCGGTAAGGCTTCGGGATTCGAATCCAAACAATCCGACTCAGACAACACTCATAGCTCCAGCAATTATTTTTAAATTCTTCTAAGGTCGCCATTTTAATTTTAATTCTTAACTTTTATTTTTAAAACTTCAATACCCACTCAATGATGGCAAGCTCTTCATTAAAGTACAACATAATCTAAAGATAGGGGATAAAGTTTCTATTTCTATTTAATAGGGTTAATGTTACCTTAGACATAAGAGTGTGTTTCAATTCAATCTGCATTTGGGAAAATTAAAAGTTTTCAATTTAATAATAGCCTTACAAAATAGAGGAAGAAGTTATATTTTTATTAAAGTTTTATACTTTTTATTAAACAGGTCGATGAGTTGATAATGTCAACGTTGAGTATCAGTCCCCATATGAAAAATTCTCTAGAGTTCGATCTTTGCACGGGGATCGGTCCTGTGTGCGCAAAGTGGAAGGTGGAGAGAAACAAATTTTACCTCAAACTGCTTTTGATTTATTGGACGCCAAGATTTATTGAAAAATTTAAAGAATAGAAAATATAACAATAAAGAAAACATTTTTTACAATTTTATTGAAATGCGATGATCTCAGACAAAAACAAATAAATAAATAAAACCTTCAAAATTAATTTTAAGTACACTTAATTAAATTACGATTTAAAATTATCAAGTAGAGAACACCGCATTGTGTGCGCCAGTTTTCCAAAGGAGTTTTCAGTTTTCCACCACTCACTATATAAATGTTCGTATTTGAGGAAGTATGCTTTAAATTATCCGGAAGAAAACAATGAACTGCCCTATGAGTGCGTGATACTCTGGAATGAAGATTGGCTATGGGACTTAGCTTTTCCTGCCAATATTATGGGATATCTAAATAATTTCAAGTCAAAATTCTATACAGGGGAAGTATTGATTTTTCCCCAGTGTGTCTTTTTATATAAATAAACTTCTGTTTTTTTTTTGTCTCGTTTTGGAGAGAAAAGATTATCACATTTCATATGGAACTATTTACGAAAGTTAATAATGCTCTGAGCTATTATATATTGAAAAAAATAATATCCATTTTGCAGGATTAATTAAATACTAGGTTGGATGATTTTCAAGATGATAAAAAAATACTCATCTTTTCACCCTTTTTAATTTCTCTGCAAAACGTTAATTGTTACCTACCTGATATTTAAATCGAAACTATTGGCCTATAGCGCCATACTACACTGAAAGGAACAAGGAAACAGGGTTTCAATTCCATACTAACTTAAGGCAGCTGAATTTAATTCGATGAATATAATATAGTCGGACCTCCATTTTACGAACCTCTATCTTGCCAATTTCTATGTTTCGTGAACTTTTTCCTGGAATCAAGAACCATTTTATGATTTTCTTCGTAAAACAATCTCCAAATAGCTAAATGCATTTTCCATTTATCGAACTTTTTCCCTTGGTATTCGATTTTTTTTCTCCCATTTTTTGAAATATTTCTGGACCTTCGTGTGATGAAATGTACAAGTATGATAATTTGAAACAATTAGAGACTTGAATTGTGGGAAAAAAATACGCCTGATGAGGTATTTCGTGCACTGCAAAGATACGAGGAATGAGAAAAAAAACTTGAACAAAATTAATAGACTTTATCAGTAGTTAAATTTAAGGACACGCATTCTTAAAATTACTGGTCATAAAATATGTATGTTTACAGTTACTTGTAGGCCTAAAATTAGAAAATGTTATAAAAATTCATTAATCTTAATACAAAAGTACTTTTTTAAAGTCAGAAATATACTGAGTATTTCATGACGACGTTTTTTTTCCCCTTCTTTCCAAGCCGAATTCTTTTGGATAGGTAAGACATGTAAAATAAATAGACATTCATTTTCAAAAGAAGGTGTGTAAGCAATTGCTTTTTATAATAATGTATAGTTATGAATTTAAAATTTGTTTTAAGGGGTTTTTGTACTATATTTAAATATAAATCTCTATTTAACGAAATTTTCCAAACAACGAACTTTTTTTCAGGTTTAGCCACGACTGTAATTTAGTGAAATTTTTGTCATATTCTCATGCGTATCGGAAATAATAACCTTAATTTGTAAGACAAGAAATGGAATGTGTTTGAAAACAGATTTATACAAACTATTTGTGAAAAAATTGCTCTAGTGATTATTTTCTTAGAAAAGTGACATTTTCTTATTAAGGACTCAAATCGAAAATGAATATTTCCCTGAGGAGTATTCTTACATAGCAACTTCAAACACGATTTGTATCTAAGATATGAGCAGAAAGAATTTTATCACATATCCATCAAACAAAAAAATTAAATTTTTTTTAATTATGGTAAGACAAATAAAAAAAGATATCTCTAGAAAAAAGAACTGAAGATCTATCAAATCCTTCTTTAAAAAATTAAAACTTCTTTCTATATTCCATGTTTATTCTTAATCCCATTGGCATACATTGTTTATGGACATCCCAAAACATTTGCATGGATTTAAAAAAAAAAAAAATAGATTCCGCACCCATTTGTGCAGCAGTTCTAAAAGACAGCACTTTTTACAGAACTTTCTTTTCCCCCTTTTCCACCGATTCAACTAACACAGCACCCCGTTGTCCTTACCATTTGATTATGGTTTTGAATAGTTGTTTATTTTACTAAAACTGCGTAAGCGTTCTGAAACCGACTATATCTTTCAATCGTTTCTTAACCACACCCCGTTGCTATAGTAACAAAGGGCTACCTTTTTACAAATTTTATCGCCTTTGACGTCATCCGAGTTGCAAACAATATCATCTGTTGAATATAAAGGATGTTTTTAAAATTTGGATGATTCACACAAATCTTGAACTCTATTTCAATCTTTCAATCATATTTTGAACACAGAAATCTTGAACAGGATTTCACTTTGAATGGTATCCTAAGCACATAAATCTTGAAGACAATTTCACTTTGAACGATATTCTTCAAATACAATCGGGCATTTACACACTGTGAGTGTCCGGGCGACCTACACTAAAATTTTCATACACGTGATCAGTTGGTCGAAGAAAAGCAACATGTCGGCTTCGGGTCAAAGAAAAAACGTTGGGCACCAGTAGGATACTCTCATTGTTATTATTTATAAGCAAAATAACGAAGGCCTTGATAGGTACAGGAACGAAGATTGTTTAATTTTCGTTACACCACAAGGAGACACAGCAAATATTGCAGAATACAGCTTAAAGTTTCAAGGAGGTAAAGGCAATCCCTCCCAATTAGCCCCACCTGGCTGTCGCTAATAGTCAAGGGAAGGCAGAGTTTAAATGTAGTTGTTTGTTAATTTGAAGTTTGACTGTATGTATATAATAGATGTGAGCTTAAATTTTAAAACACATCACAAATGAAAGTCTTTGTTCTTAAAAAACTATTTACTGAAAAACAGTGGAATGAAAATCTAACAAAATGCTAAGATGTTTTTATTTTCTTTTTCGAAGTTTTTTTCTCCTCTCATCGTGTTTTTTTTTTTTTTCTTCTTTTTTGTTTATGCTAAAACATTCCGAATATAAGAATTTTTTTTTTCATTATTTAACCTTTAGAATTCTAAATGAAAATACTCGGCGCTTTTAGAATTTTCTTTAAATCGTACTGTCACCTGTATAGTGCTCAAGGCTAAGGCCCATTGCCACGATGAATTTCGTGGGCCTCGATCTGACTATGTCAGACAGGTGGTATGAGCACAACAACACCACTAAATATAGGGAAAGATTTTCTTGAATGCATTGAGAACGTTACAAAGGGGAGATAGTAAAGGATTTTTAGTCAGTATTCATTCACGAGTAACAAAAATCCCAATATTTGGGGCAATAATTTTTCTGCATTCCTAGTTGCGCTTTTTAATTGAATGACTTGTAAACTTTCGATTGCATATTTTGATTTGACGAGTATTGTGAATTTTTTAATATGCGCACGTCTCTTTTTAATTCAAGTTCAAAAATATGTTTTCTTGAGTTGGATGCACAGCACTTCCGAAAAAAGCTAAGATGGTAGAATTTATAGGATTGTCATGTTGACTAGAAATCCTGTATTTTACGCAAATTGCTAAAAATGATATTATGAAACAAGATTTTATTGCATCTATTGCTTAAGCGTAAGACAGATTGTTGAAGGATGTAGAGCGATAGAGGCTAATATCCCTTAAATATAAGAAAAATACTATGGAAATATTAATAAAGCATTATATAATAATTATTTGTGTTTTAAAATAATTTTAGAATTTTTAAAAATGTGTATTCTTACCTTTCTGAAATGTTTTCATGTTCCTTTCAAGAAAAAAATCTTTTAGTTTTAAATAGTAAAAAATTTATCATAACTCAATTCGTGTAAAGCGTAAATTAACATCTTCAAACAAAACAAATAATAAAAAAAAAAAGCAATAATTATATCATATTACTAAAATATTTTCTCGAAGCAATCTCGTTAAAATATTATAAAATTAATAGGTTATGTAATCTCCTGACTACACTCTTTGAGAGCACGATAGTTCAGTTATAAACTCGTCATAAAGTTTTTAAGTTAAATATGTATATGTAATATACATATTAAGGTATGTAGTCGCCTCTCTTAGCTTTATCTGGGGACTTATTATTACAGCTTACATGTTTAACTGCAACCTTGAAACTATGTGTAAAAAAAACTGTTTTTAAAATTGTTCGACGAAGTATGTAAAAGAAGTAGAAACTTTAATAACAATATGTAGAACATTGTGTTACTAAACATTTTACTTTTTTCAAACTAACGCCCTTTTAATGCACACACAAAAAAGTCAATGTACTCCAAATATTTTGTGATGAAGTTGATTTGATTTTTTCATAACATCACAAAATGACCAATACGGAGGCTACTGGTGAAGGACCCATCCATCTGAACTTCAATCAAGCAATAAGGACCGCACCCACTCATCAAATTTCCACACCATACCAACACGAGGACTGGGACAGATTGAACAGGACTGCAACTCACGATTCAACGAGAGCTACGAGATCACTCCTTGGCGCTTTTGTTGATTTCAAAAATAACACATGAAGGAAATATTTTCAATTATTCCAATGAAAATACTAAACAACACTTTCTGATGTCCAATCTTTTGATGAATCTTTAATCTTACACAAAACAAATGTGTTAGTTGTTTTGAATTTGATTTTTCAATATTTTTTTAAGAGAAACTTATATCTTCAATTGAAAAAGTTCTTGTAAGCAATGTTTTTGAAATGTGTGTTAAAAATGTCAAAAAGTTAGATCTACTTTTTTAAAGTTTTGGCTCCTTGTCCCCCTCCTTTTTTAAGAAAAAAAAATTCCATTTCATTTGATTGAAAATATATTATTTCTTTTTATTTTGGTCTTTTTCGAAACATTCTAAAAAATTCAAGAGAAAAGAAAAATTTGTTATTCATAAGCAACATAAAGCCATCGAATGAAATACTTTTTTTTAAAAAAATAGGAACTTGTTCTTTAACGTCACCCAAAGATAAGGAATGCACACAACCTCAGCCCCACTCAATGATGGACAAAAGAAGCAAAGTCGTAAAAAGGGAAAGTTGTAAATGTTAGAAAAAAGAGGGAAATAACTCTATCTTGGTACCATAGCCGAATGAAGTGACAAAAAAGTTTCTGCTACCGTCGAGTTGTAAAGTATCAAGATAATGGATTGAAATTAATATATTTTTTAAGAAACAAAAAAAGTATTTTCCATTATTTCATTGTGAAATTAATTATTTCATAATAAAATAGTACATCGTCTATTATTTTGGATAAAAATACATTTAAGAGACATTTTTAAGCTAATTGTAAGAAATTGAATGAAAATCTGTTTTATTTTATTTTGGATTCTTAGGAACTAACTATTGTTTGTTAAAAAATAATGCAGGTTATTTTTTTTTTTTTTTTGTTTTACTCTTAGCATCAGAAACGCTTCCTTTTCATTGCTTTAAATTAGTAATTTTTTAATTCAATGCGTATTGTTTTTTATAAGTCATTGATCGAAATTTGATTCTCTCGGGGGATGGAGAGAAAAATACTTTGATGCTTAAAAAAGCCCGTGTAATGTTGAGAGGGAAAAGAAACCAGCCAGACAAAAAATAAAATAAATGGAACAAATTTCGAAAAAGGGAATTGTAATGACATTAATACAGAAATCACACACACACCAGCAAGTCCTGACAACAAGAAGGGAAGGGGAATTTCCATGGTAATATGTTATGCATTCAAAAATGTTCGTGCAACGCCGAGGTAAATGGAGATAAAAGAAAGCTGTCTGACAATCAAAAGAAGTGGAACAATTTTTGAAAAAAGGAATTTTAATGACATAATATTACAGAAATCACTGGAATCGCGCGCGTATACACTCACACAGAAGTGAAATCATGAGGAAAATAGCAAATTGCCATGAGGATTAAGTTATACAGTCAGTAAAAGCCCGTGCTAAGAGGAGGGGAAAGAAACGAAGAATTCAAAGTAATTTCGAAAAAAGAATACTAAAAGTGCTTGTGACGGGCTCACGCGTCCTTTCTGTAACATAACCTCTGGGTTCTTTGACGGTCAAAATTAATGGCAAATCTTTTTCAACCAAAATCCAAGAAGTGAAATACGATGATGAAATGCAAATAAGATAGCTTTTAAAAGAACAGAAGTTTCAGTAAGCAGTATGGCAATTTAGGGAAAGTTATGTTTAGAAGAGATACGAGTGTGAATTGACCCCCTATCTTAAAGTTACCAAGATATCAAGCCATTGTTACAAGGTGCATACCATTGCACGTGCACCCAGGTGTCTCGTACCGTGATAGAATCTTGTTTTGGATTAAGGAAGGACTGATTATTTTATATTAAGACTTGTAATATTATCAGAATTGAGAGTAGGTCTCAGTGCTTCTCAAACTTTCAATACTGGCACCCCCCTTTTCAATCACAATTTTTATAGCGCCCTCCCCTTATACCTTAATGATGTACTGAATGCAATAATAATGCACTTTGACGCTTAAGCTACAATCTTTATTATAAACCGTACAAATTTATGACATAAGTATTAAATTTTGTATATGTTACTTTTAAGCAACAAAAAAATTAAGTAATAGGATAATTATTATGTTATTTTTCCTTTCTCTAATTTTAAAATTGGAACATATTACAAAATGCGGTGGCTGCTTAGAAGACAAAATATAGGTATTAACTAAATATAGAAAAAGAACTCACACAGAGGGTCAATTTCTTATCATAAGCATTCCTTTGAAAACTTTGCTTGGCAAGACAAGCCCATGGAAGTCGCTAATACTTATTAAACTTGTTCTTAATTTAGTATTAATTAATTAGTTATAAAATACTCTGAGCAGCACACACTGATACATTAAAAGTATACCGGCTGAATTACCCGCTCTTTGCACGAGTTTATTTATAAGAAAGTAAGACATTATTGATATAACCGCTGAATTGTAAGCAGAGTAAAGCCAAGTGCGCGACAATGTTTACGAAAATGTAAAATGATTTTTTTTAAATGATTGCTCAAATTATAATTAGTTTTAAGCGAACTGTAATTTTAAGCCTCCCAGAATTAGCATTTAGAACTGATGTTGAATAATGAACAACAATATAAAATTCCGATGAAGAATAATTGTATTATTTTTAATATTTAAAGCGAAAAGACATGTTTTAACCCTGGAGCAGGCGCGAACTCGATACTAATTGTCGACCGGGTTTTTTGAGTCACCCCAATCCTTTTTTTATAATTATTTTTATAGTATACTATAAAAATCGTAATTCCGGTGAATAATTAAATTAAGAGAATATATACTTACCTACTTTTAAGGACTTTTCACTTTTTCTTTGATAATTTTTGGAAAAAATCCAAGAAAACTGAACTAAAATGTTTCAAATGTGCGTGACCTTAAAAAAAGACACAAATCACAGACACATTTCACTAAATTTACAGGAATGTATTTGCAGGCAAAACTGTCATATTTTGTTCAAGTTATTGTAATTTTACACTCCTTTGATGATCGACAAATAGCATGTTGAACTTTTGCTTGCTTGCGTGTTTTTGACAAAGCAAAGTGTGTCTTCTGATACTTATGGCTTCATATTTCAGTTGATGGAGTTCTTCTGGTAGCATTTGAAAATGTTTCTTTCGTTTCATGTTCATCGCTTTTCTCAAATTTACTTTAATATGCATTATTTCAGCAGGTTCATCCCTTTTTTTTATCAGTTTTAACTCAATAGAGATCAAAGATGCCCATTTCTTTATATATATATATATATATTCTGATCACTTACCAAACATTTACTTGCTCATCATGCTCATTTACCAAACCACAATAAGTCGTACAA